>JARHVA010002609.1:217500-527500 GCA_037957365.1 Torreya grandis
TGAATTTGTGCATTCATTTCTACTACATATTGCACACTACATAATAGTGTGTAATGTTTAAGATAAAAGCAATATATAACTCTAGCAACCACACATAAGAACATATAGCACTTATAGTCATAATTAAGCAAACCAGTGTTAAAATGTTTAGTCCTGATATTTAACAATTCAGACCAAAAAAGTTTTAATAACATCTGAAGCAATAAGGAGATACATAGGCAAGTGTTCCTTGATTCATGTTCTATTAATAGTAAGTTTCAAGGTCAAGACCTATTTTTCAATAATTTTCCTTCAAATTTTAAACACAAAATTATCCCATAATATAATTGAATGGAGTAGAAAACATTTATAACTTATAAGTGAAACATCTCCTCTCCCCAAAATCCTCATATCTAATCTTTAGCCTATGCAATTTAGACAAGGCAAAAACAAATAAAAGTGACTTTCTACTCATTATCCCAATCTTAGCCAAAAAGAAATATTAAAAAACCAAGTAGTTGCATTGAAATCAAAGAAGTCTATGTAGAAAACATGTATAACTTACCAAGGGAGGACTATTTTTTGACACCCTCCAGTGTAACCAATGTTTTTAAAATAAAGACAAAAGGTAATATGAAGGCTAGGATTAACACTGTATATAAAATACTTTTAAAGGAAAGATGGCATGCATTACCCTTAATCTTTGAAAAGTTGAAGAAGCCATTTGTAACTGAGATGGTAATTTTCCCCATGCTAGGAGATATGTGGACCTGCAATTGCTACCTCAAACACCAAATCACCATCACAACCATCTGACCCTACAACTTGCATAAAATTAATTGTGATCAAGTAAAATTTATCTATAGGCAATATTTAAGTCAAAGAAAAACATGGAATATAATCTTGGATTTTAATATGATTATCTAAAGGTAAATTGAGTAGTAAATGATTCAAACAATTCTCTAATAATGGAACAAAGATATGTGTAGAAGACAACCCTTGGAAGAAGACATAGTGTTGGGAGGTAGAGAATACTTCAAAGGAATTTATTCAATGGAGGACCAAGTATTCATTTTGAAATATTCACATAAACCAAAGATATCACAATGTATTGATACTAAATCAAATCAATCCAATTTTAATGTAATGCATATATAGTTAAGTGGTAGACAAAAAATTAGATAGATTAAAAAAATTAGCCAAAGGAGAGCTTTGGCAGTATTCTTAAGTGTGTTGGTTCTTAACTAAGACAAAATGATTCAATGGAAAATGTCTTATGGTACATATGATAGACCTTTGGTTATTTTCTTCCATGGGCTCTACGCATCCTTCTACCCATGAATCAAGAATCTATCGAACTCTTCCTTGACTGTAATAGTTGCATGATTTGAAATATATCTTTATGCCCATCCCCTCTTAAATAAGTTTCAATTTTTAAATCCACTTATTTATGCCATGGATCCCCTACAAATAGTAAAAAGGCAAATCAAAATAATCAAAGTATGATTATATAATAACACTGCCATGCACTTGCTATAAATTTAACCACATAAAATCCAGTTAAATATTTATTACATCATAAAAGTAACCACCTAAAATCTAGATCCTATTTTCAAAGACCAAAAAATAGTTTAAACTAGTAGCATGTAATGAAAATCTTTTGATTCTTCAAATCGTTGTCCAAGAAGTTGAAGTTATAAGAAACTATAGCAACAAAGTTCATAGAGGGTAGATATGACATTGCTTGAAGCCATGAAATTGACTTCTTAGTATAAAAAAATATAAAAATCTCCACCAGCAAAATGAATAGCGGACATGAATTTGTTCATGTGGGTAATTGATGGCTTCTACAAAGATGGAAACTGGATGTAAGCCACAATGGTATTGCCCTAGTAAATGGTTTGACATGTGTTGTGTTTTGTAAAATTAATCAAATCGAGTAGCTTGTTGTCTCTCAATTAAATTTGGACTCACTACCAAGATATGGCTATTGTTCATCCATTCAGTGATTAAGCTCCCCATGCACATTGTGAATTCATCATGATTGTTGCACAGAAACCCAAATCATTTTCCTTTGATTAACATGAAGGCTGTAAGAACATGTATTTTTTTAGACCAATCCCAATATTCAAAATAATATTTTGTATTCACTCGATTAAAACCCTTGCTATTTAATATCCTAAAAGTTTCAAATATTTATTCTAGCATAAAAATCATGTAATATGATTAGCTAAAAAAGTAAAGGATAATTGTAAGGTAAGGCAAGCTGATTACATTAGTCACCTTTTGGGACTAATAACCTTGAGGCAATAAAGACTCAATACTACTATAATATTTATGGACTATAATATAAATCAATAACTTAAAACTAAATTAGCACCTATGTAATGGTTCTTGCTTTGTGTGAGATGGCATGCAATAGATATTTGGATGGAATTGAATCTATGCATAGGGTTATTGATGAATGTGTGCTTCCATATTCTTAGTTGGAGGTGAACGACAAAGAGATTCAAATCCAATCATCTAATATGAGATGGAAATAGGTGTTTAAAAAAATTAGGTATAGTTTTAAATGGTGGATCAATTGTACACATGCATCAAGTAAATGATGGAGAGAAATTATTAGCATGTAATGTAAATCACTCCTCTTTGAATAGGATGTGATAGATTTCTATGCAGGTCGATGGTAGATAGAATGTCAAGTTTTTAGGAAACAATGAGTTATATTTTGTATATTCACCTTGAATACTTTCATGCACAAATGCAGGTCTAAATTAGTCAAATGATGTAGCAAATGCAAGTCGTATGGAGCTTGATGTGGATTTATGACCAAAATGACTCCAATGTGGAGTGATTTAGTAATGTTTCCACCTAGTGAATTCACGATGACATGCACAATACATAGCATGCCCAGGCAGTTGATTGATGAAGAAAGTGGAGATTAGACCTTGAGAACATAATGGATAGACATGATAGCTGGGTAGGATAGACATCAACTAATTCCAATGGTGATGCTAATTATAAACAACATACTAACAGAACTAATGTGTTAATACAAAACTAAACTATGCATAGCTCAAAAATATTTAGTAATTCTATCTACAGGGGAAACCATGAATTACACTAATTATTCCCCTAAAACCTCTCAAGATCTCATTTTGTTTCGATACTATTGATAGGTATTTGAATATTTTATGCACAGATTTAACTCATGCAATAGAGCAATGGATTCATTCACATGTGAATAATAATTTAACACACAATAATAATATAGTTCTCTATTTAATTGAATCATACAAAATATTACATGACACTTATATAGGAAGTGCATAGGCTATATATATATAGGGATCCTAAAATCCCTCTAAACTCTCACTAATAAACCTCCAAGATATATATGTAATATATTGTTAATCTAACAATGTATACATTTAACTATTAACTATTAATAATGTGAACACTATAAATCTCTTAAAAATCCATATTTCCACATACCAAAGCTCAAAATATTTTTAAGTTAATCAAAAGGCTCTTGTGACACATGTACATTTGGCATATTATTCCATAACTCATCCAACTCTTTTATAGACATGGATACCATTGTTCTAGTTTTACTTTGTTATAGTCCTCTGAAGTGGTTCTTTGAATTTAGTCATTGAAGATTCAAAACACCATTTAAGAGTTTCATTGTTGTTTCTGTGACTAATCTTCTTAGAATATTTTTATAACTTTGGAGTCTAGACTCTTAACACATAAAAACTAAAAATTGGCATGCGAAATTGGCATTCATTACCATTTTCCTTTTCTAATGTACTTCATGTTGATTTACATATTTTCCCCTTATGCAATTTTTTGATTGTTGCAATATTTTGTTTATTAGCATGATAAGTTTTAATGGGATGATTTTGGATGAAAAATTATGTTTTTTTAATTCTATGTGATGATTTTTTATGCCATGTGATGCCTTTGTATGTTATGTGATGTTTTTATATTTTATGCAATGGTTTTGTATCTAACCTAGAGAGGAAAGTTGAATTTGCCAAAATATTTTACTAATTTCTTAAATTTATGTAACGTCCACTTTTACATCCACAAAACAATTCTCTATTGTTTCTATGTTTACCATAGGAATAATAGACATGTTTGCAAGATTAACCACCCCATCGAATCATGTGCTAGTAAGATTCAACACTTGTTCTATAAATCTCTTTTTTTGTGGGTTCCTTAAAAAAGAGAATTATGGAAAATTTTCAAATGTTATTTATTTCAAGAAAATATACCGTACCTCGACCATGATATCTTAGAATAAGGTGTGTCAATATATTTTTTAAATATCAAGTAAATTATGGAGTCTCTAAATCCAAATAATGTGTATCAAGTTAGAAGTTTCATGACCTTGTAGGCTACCATAGGAGCTTCATGGAAAAAATCTCTAGAATATCCAATCCAATCACTTTTATACAACAAAAAGGCAATAAATTTACATGAAATATGGAATTTGAAACAAATTTTCAAAGGTTGAAATAAATAATTACTTCTACCCTTATCCTATTAATCTTAGATCCCAATGGTGAGTTCAACATTTATATAGATGCATCATTGAATGGATCACATAGAGTAATTTCACAAGATGGGTGAGTAGTGGATCTAGAGCCATGAAAAAATGAAAGATAATGAAAATAAATATGTTGTATATGATCTTGAACTTGTATTTGATGTTTATGCGTTGAGAATGTAGGAGTGATATTTATTAGGTAAACATTTTGAACTTAAATATGATCATAGGGGTTTTAAGCCCTTTATATTCAAGATAATTTAAATTTTAAACATTGTAGGTGGTTATAATTCATTAATGATTATGAATTTGACATTAATTATACCAAAGGAAAATAAATTTATGGTGATAGTTCACTTATAAAATGCATAGACATTTCCACATTATCAAAGCTTAGTAATGCAGGAGCATCCTAGGCACAAAAAAATCTTTCATCATTTTTAGAAAACCAATTACATTTTTATTAATAAATCTTAAGTACATGAACAAACCTAATCAAGTAATGGCTAATCTATGTAGCATATGAGTTACTTGAGAAGGGAATCATGCATGTAACCCAATGTGTACACACATATTATCAATGGTAGGATATAAGTTCCCTTGCACAATGCAACAAATTTTTGACATGAAGTGCATAAATAGGTATCATGAACAAGTGAGTAGAATCTTGCATAAAAGGTTTGACCTAGGTGCCACATAAATCTAAAAAGTTTACATGATTACAAAATTTTAAAATGAAATATGTTGGAATAAGAGGCAAGAAAGTAGAAATCAAGGCAAACAAATATGTTAGTTGGGATTTTTGGTGGCCTAATTGCATGTGAATCCATTCCAGCTTACTCAACCTATATATTTACATGGATAATTCATTAATAGATAATTAATTTTGTAATTGCCTAGTTTTCAAGAGTAGTCTTTGACCAGTTCAAAAACATAAATAAAGGGGAGTCAAGGTTGATCCTATAAGGTGGATTAGGACAAAGGATAAATTATGTAAAAAATACTAAGGTATTTAGAAAGATAGATAGAGAAGTCCTGAGGAGATTATCTTTTATTATAATCTAAGAACATAGCCATCATAATATTGAGATTTTCTTGAAGCAACTCAATCACAGCATATCATGTAACGCATGTTGAATGAGACATATTATGTAGTTCTTATTTGAATAAAATATCAAGTTTTTCTAATTTTTTTACCATTGTATGACTAAGTGTCTATGTTAGATACTAGTGTGATATAATCACTTTTTACATGGTTTGGATTCTCTTTATTGGGAACCTAACCCATGATCTGGAGCAATTTAATATCAAAGTAGTTTTAAAACTTTATTGAGTGAGAATAAAGGGTTAAAATGTAGGATTATGAGAATAATAATTATAATAGTAGAGCACAAATTCATGGTATAATATGCCACTAAAGAGAGCTACTGACAAAGGTGTGGTAGTTACAGGCATAGTAGGAAGACTAGACAAAGTCCTAGATGTATTTTGTTATGAAAACACTCTTATATGTCATTGAGGAGGAAAAACAACAAGGATTCATCGCAAAAGATGATAAAAGTGATGATTAATGAGAAGGACAATGCACCAAGGGAGCAGATGGATCTAAAGGTGAAGGAGGTGCTAAAGATAAACTTAATGTTAGTGATGAGAGGCTCTTGAGAGCTATCTCACATATTTGTAAAGGTACAAATATGGACTTACCACATTTTTTTAAAGTCTAAATCTAGAGGAGATTGTTGATTGGCTTAATGATATAGAGGAGTAATCTAAGTATGAAGACATTGGTGACGCATAATGCATCAATATGGCACAAAACAATATAAAAGGACATGAAACACTATAGTGGAAATAAGTCTATAATTAATGACATATGAAATGGAAAGATAAGATAATAAAATGGGATATTATGGTTGTTAAATTGAGGGGAAAATTATTGCCTAGAGATTACTAGATGGAGTTGTTCAAAATACTTCAAAATCTTGAGTAAAAGGAGATGTCGATAAAAGAATAAATTGAAGAGTTATACAATATTACCATTAAATTGGGACATAATGAGGTGGATAAGGATAAGGTCACATGGTATATAAATTAATTGTTCTTTGGAATATAAGATAACTAAGTATGGCTTAGATTAAAATTGTCAAACCAACTTACCAATTTGTGCCAAAGGTGAAGGAGATGCTGTCATGTAAAGAAATAGAGAAACACATTAGACAAAGGAAGATTCATGCAAAGAAGTGTAGGAAGGAACCTACATAAATTGTGTGCTTAACTCATAACATGAATCAACATGTACCTCTAATTCATAATGATGAAGGAAGAACTTTGCCAAAATTTATAGACTAAGGTAGGTAGAGAGAGAGGGGGCGAGAGAGAGGGGAAAGAGAGAGAGAAAGAAAGAGAGAAGGCTTGATGAGATTACCTTGTATGATCATTTGAGGACTTAGAAATTGTAATATAGATAAATTCCTTAAGTAAATCTATCACAACATATCATTTATCTCATGTTGAATGAGACATCAAATGTAATTCTAATTTGAATAAGATATCAATCTTTTTTGAGTTTTCTACCATTGTGTGTATAAGTGTGAGTGTGTTAGAAACAAGTGTGAGATAATCACTCATTATGTGGTTTAGCTTTTCTTCATTTAGAACCTGACCCAGACCTACACCACTTAGTCATGATTTTCAATAATTTAGTCTTGAAACAACAAATAACTAGTGAACTTATAAAAATCATAACTATCTAAATACCTATGCATCTAAAAAAATAGAATATTATTTTAATTTGAGGAGTTAATAATGTTTTAATGTAGATTTTATGCACCCATAATAGGAAATTTAAGACAACACATGCTTGAATAAATACTTTCCTTACTATGCTCATCCAGGTGTTAAAAAATGGCACACAAGTTGAAACAATACTATTACTATAAAGAATTAAAGAAATATGTGTAAAACTTTGTGACCAAGTGCATTGAATTTTAGGGTGTAAAATTTGAACATTACTATCCTAAGTGGTGGTTATACCTTCACTACGTATGAAATGATAAATGAGTTGTTGTTTCTATTGATTTCATAACCGGACTAATTTAGTCTTGATATCATCATGATAATATATTTTAATTGATAATTTAACCAAAGTTACAAATTTTATACCTTTAAATCTCAATGATGATGCTCTTCCACTTGCATCAATATTTATAGAAAAAAAGTAAGACTTCATGGTTTACCTAAATTCATCATGTAAAATAAAGATTAAATTTTCACTTTTCAAATTTGGATAATATTAAATTCAAATATTGGAACAAGGTTGAATTTGTAGTTTCGCTTGTCATCTAGAAATGGATTGATAAACTAAAGGAGAAAACAAATTGGTTTAAGATATGTTCCAAATGTATGTAATGGATCAACCAACTAAGTGGGAAGACTATCTACCTCTTAGAGCATTTTCTTACAACAACACTTATCATTCTTCATTAAAGCTAGCACCATTTCAGGGACTTTTTGGAAAAAAGTGTAGAACACCTCTTAGTTGGGATGGATTAGACAATTTTGTTACAAATCCAATTGATGTATCACATGAGTATGACACTCAAATGTAGGTGACTTGAAAAAGGCCCAAGGAAGCCTTAAATTGATAGAAAAACTATGATGATTATAAAGTAACACTAAGGGAATTATAAATTTGAGATAAAGTTTTCTTGAGGGTTCACCCAAGAAAAAATTATATTAATTTTTGCAAGGCAACCAAGCTATCTTCATGATCCATTAGACTGGTTGATATCTTGGAAAAAATAAACCCCATGGTTTATCAGATGGTTGTTACCCCATCTCTATCATGCATCCATGATGTATTTCATATTGCTTCGCTTATAAAATAAATTATTGATACATATCATGTTATTGACTGGTGAAACATTCAAGTGGAAAACGATTAGACAATTCATTTATACCCAATTCATATTCTATACTGGCACAAGATCAAGCTATCAAATAACTATATTTATAAAGTGTTGGTCTATTGGGAATAATTTGGTGAAATGAGTGTTATGTAAGAAGATGAAAATATTATTTTGAGTATGTATCCTCAGTTATTTGATTGATCACTGAGCTGGTTATTTTTTATGAGGGGAAGATGTCATATCCCATTTGAGAGACTTTATGATTTATGGTATTCAAACATGGATTCATATTTATGTTTTTTTCATGAGTGGCATTAAGAACATTTATTATTTATCTATTGTTGTGTTTAGCATTGATATTCAAATGGTACATTCATTATTACTATTATGAGTACTTGAAATTTTATAGAGTACATTATATTATTCTAATTGATAAATTTTCCATTATGATCTTTTTAGTTGATTATGTTAGATTATATGGCTTTTTATGATTATCCATACAAAAAATATTATTGAAGTAATCCAGTTGTGCATATGTATAGGTAGAGTCATGTTTGGGGTTATGGTGTGAGTATAAATGAGTAGATTTGATATCTGTGAGACTAACTTAGTGATTAGTTTGCTCACACATTTGAAGGACATCCACACTTCATTAATATTGGTTTATTTTGCATGTTTCACTATTTTATGTGTCACATGTTGCATATTTCAATGATTTATACTTGATATTATGACATTGTGGTTTGAGACCTTTTATGTTTTATTTTTCCTTTGCCTATGACAGTTAAATTTTTTATTTATGGATCATTGATTTATAGCTATTAATATAGATAGCACAAGGATATCACATTAATAAGTCTATTATTTTGGATCATTATTGTTCCTTTTTTACTTTAAGTTTGGTTTAACTTATTCTATTTTATTTGATGTCATGACTCATGTTGGTTTTGATTTATTTATTTATTATGATTTTCATATTTATTTTATTTGCATTATGATTTCCATTGTTAGCATTGTTATTTTAAATGATAGTTAACTTTCTTATATAACATTGAACGTATTTTTAATTTTGTTTTCAACTCCTAAATTACTTCAGTGCACCATAAGTTTGTCCCTTGTATTTGATAGTATTCATTTAAATAATATTAAATTCATCTTACATTATTCAGACCATTAATATTTTATTAGATAAGGATAACTATGTAAAATAATGTTAAAAGACATTGCTAAGTTGATATGAACATTAAAAACCCCTCTCTCATAGGGTTCTTACAATCAAGTAATATCTATTGTGTAAAATATTTTAAGTTTCATATCTCTATATTCGAAAGTTTTTAATATTTTAAGAAAGGACTTGAACTTTTATTTAAATATTAAATACATTTACGAGAATGAATGATTTTTAATAATAATTAAAGACCTAAAATGGGTAGAACCATATGTATAATATTAATTATATTGTGAAATGTTGGTTATTTTATGTGAAAGGGACTCTTTGGGAGTCATCATAGACTTAATCATTTGAATTGATTATGATTCATGATTATCACTAAATCTCTTTAAAAGAGAAGAATAAACATGATAAACCAATAAACATATGAGAGTTTTAATTTTGGCTTATTTAATTTAAATATATGTAATATTTAAAGGTTTATAAACTATTACATATAACTAAATCTTTATTAAAGGAATAAGAAAATAAAAAATGAAAAGCCCAAACATTTTAATATAATTTAAAAAGATTTCATTCTATTCTCTCAACCTACCTTATGTTGTCTCTTGTGAACATGGCATGGCATTTATTGTTTATTTTTATTATTATATGCATAATTTTGGAGAAACAAACTAATGTATGATTTAATATTGGAACACTTTAGAGGTTATTATTCAAAATAAAAATGAAGTACAAAAATTTATTAAGTAATTGGGAGATATTTATGATTAAATTTTAAGTTAGAAGATTAAATTTGGTATAAAGTATGTAAACATAAATATTAATATTAAAAAATGTTAAAAAAAATATGATAATAATAAACAATCAAATTATAATTAAGTATAGGTTGTCATACTTAGAGTTGGAGGTACAGAGTCATCTTTAAATGGTGGTATAATTCAAATGAAAGGCTTTATCAAAGTAAGATTTGAAGCCACCCAACCATCTATGAGATTAGGAGCTACAGTAAATATTATATCCCATCCATCAAAAGGTTACAAAAGAATATCAAAAATCCCTAATGGGGAACCCACCCACACTCACCCCCAAAAAAATTTAACATCAATCTTTCCACACAAAAATGACAATCTCCAACCCCCAACTATATATAATAGTGCACTACAAGGCCACTACATCCACCTCCTCAGAATGTGACCATGGGATCCTTTAGCAGCAATGGATTTTTGAACTCAATCTTCTCTAAGGATGTGGTTGTATCCTTGACTTAATCTAACCATATTTTCAAGATCCTTATTATATTCATTAGGATAGTTTATGCATGAATAATGTCCCCAAATGGTAGCACTTTAAGGTTAGGAAATTTATTATGTCTTACCACTCTAGCCAAGTTTGCCAACTTGGCATCATAAAGTGCAAGATTTTGTCAAGTTTAATGACCACCTTGGATTGTAGGACCCCATCTTCCTACCTCTTCTTCATGGCCTTATATAGGTTGAACACATTAATAATAACATTTATTGTTGAAATTAAAGTGCTTTCTGGCATAGTGGGTATTGTTTTCTCTTTCAACCTTTTAAGCTCTTATTGCATCCCCTTCATCAAGGTAATTGTGGACTCTGCTTGAGCCTAAACTATATGCACAATCTCCTCTACATATTCTTGCACCTCTCTAGGGCCATCCTTCCTCTTCTTTATTCAGGTGAAGAGTGACTCTTCACTCTCATGGATCTTAGTTGAGATTCATTGTGGCTACTCAACTTGCCTTCTAACCACCCTCTTTATGGTTCTTGTGTCAGGATCGAACCTCATGCCAATTTGGGAGGTAGAGTGGGCTGCATGGGGCTTCTCTTGCCTTTTTGCTTGAATGATGTCTCTAACCCAATTTGAGGCAGTTGTAGATGTTGGGTATGTGGAAGGTGATTGTAATGGAAGTGACTAGGTAGAAGAAGAGGTCAAGGCTAAAGTAGGGATGAATAATCTTATTGTAACTAATTACCCAAGTGGATCAAATAAATATTTGGTCAGGCCCATGTCAATAATGAATGCAATTAGCTTTGATAGCACACTCACTTTAGCCATTATGGTGAGATGAGTGGCTTGTGAAAGGTGAATTACTTTGAAATGGGTTTCAATGGCTTCATAGGTGTGGGATAACCAATATCAAATGAGGCACTTATTTTGGTTGCCTAGGAAGAAGCCATATGCGTGATGGCATGAGCAATGAAGTGGGGAAATATGAAGCCAAAGGAGGCACTAGCTTGGCTCATGCTAGTGTCCTTTAAGGGCTGAGTGGTAGTGGTAGCTATAGTGGAAGATGATGGAGCCAATGGAGAAGTAAAGGTGGGTGGAGAAAACATGTAAGTGGAGGTAGAAGTAAATGTACCAGTAATTAAGGAAGAAGGAAATGGTGTAGTACTTACACTAAGAGCTTGAGATGTGTTGGCAACCTCTATATTTATTTTTGGAGGTGGGATTGCTCCCGTCATTATATTCTTGAGAGACTTCTTTATCTTATAGACCTTCTCTATATTCCTACCTACCAGTGCCTATAGTTCCTCCATTAAAATCTTAATACCTTGTTGCAACTCTTCAAGGTCAATAACATCAGGATTAGGTTGACCTAGGCTCTCTATGGTAGCTTCCATAGTAGAGGCAGTTAAAAATGTAGGCCCTTATTGGCTATTAGTCCCTTATTTCTTAGAGATTGTAAGCATACCCAGGTTGCTTGGAGTGGCCTATAGTGGAGATCTGCATGATCGATTCATAATGAGATGAACATTATCTTCTTCTTCCTTTTCTTCTAGCCTCTTCTCATAGTCTGCATCAAACATGCTTCCATGAGTTGGTGGAGGTTGAGACCTTATGATGTCCTCCTTCTTCTCCCTATCCAAGCTCATTTCAAGTTCTATCTTCTTTCTTGTAGCATTTCTAAGGAATAATTCATCATTCATAGCATCTTTGAAGACCCATTCATATACTTCTTCTTGATGCTTATATTGTAATGCCACATCCTTATTAAACTTGAAGAGATGCATTGTAATGACATTTTTGGGGTCTCATACCCTAAAATCATCCTTAGTTAATAGGTACGAATCCCTATGCCTTAAATCCACTATAATATCCTAGCATCTTGTAATCTTAGTCCTCCCTAGTTTGTAAGGAGTCTTGTGGTGGAATGTCTTCTTTTTTCTCTTGAAGAGGCCATCAACTCCATGGAGTAGTTGATAGGCCATCTCCTCCTTGGTCAACTTCATTAGTACATATATTAAAAACCTATGGAGATCCCCCATCACCCCTTCTACCCTAATGACTATGCAATCTAGGTATATCCAATAGCTACCTATTTCCTTTAATGTATGCCTAACTTCTAGGAGAACCCTCATTATTTCACACTTAGTGATAGACTTGTAGACAATTGGGTAAAAGTCTTATGTAATTACCTTGATGTTATGCCTAAAGTAGTGGATATACATTATAGAGAATAGTTGGGGCACAAATTCATCTCACATAGGAGGCCATGAGTTCAGGCCTAGTTAGGAAGTTGTACATATGGTATCCAATAGGTAGCTCATCATGTATAAATGAGCACTATTTTTTTAGGTATCATTCATTTCATACACTATATTGTTTTTTATGATGTCTCCAAGTGAGGGGATCCATTGATCCTCTAGGATTATCTATAGCAGTGGGATAGTTTTGATATCCACATAGCCAATGTGCACATTACCATTTATCCTATTGAGAAGGGTGAAGCCAATCCTGACTCCCTTCCTAAACTGATGGATAGGTATGTTCCCTAGGTCATCCATGAAAACAACCCTGATGGGGTTAGTAACCCATGATACCAAGACTATCATTGGTTTGTGTGTCTTGTACTAGTTGTCAATGATGCTCTAGTTATAGTCTAGATATGGCAAATGTAGCTCATATTACTTTTCAAAGATGGGCCCTATGATGAAATCAATTGGGATATTTTGGTTCATGCATTTGAGAAATTCATCCTTGCACCTTATCCTCCTAAAGATGCCATATACTAGGTCAGTACATGGCATGACATCTAGCTTCACTACAGCCTTGTGGAGACTAGTAGCTTCAATTACAAGGATGTTTGAGTCTAATTAGATTATGTGAGGCATTGTCTTAACATCAATAAGATTCCTAGCTCCTTCAACATTGTAATATATGTTGTTTTAATGCATGTACCCTAAGTTTACGGCCTTGAAGATGAATTCTATGTCTTTGAAAACTACTAAATTGCCATATTGGAATAATAAATCATTATTTTCAAAGGAGGTTACCTTACCAGGAGTGGAGGGGCATGATTATGCCATTTTTTTAGTATTATAGATAGTAATTACCAATCTTCTATATCTTTTTACAACTTTTGAGCTCTAATAATGGTGGCTTGGGTGTAATTTGTGTTTAGCTCGAGTTTTATCAAACTGGAAGAATGTAGATAGAGGGGACAGCAAATATAGGTAGCAATAATCAAGTTGTGTATACTTTTGAAAGATTTATTTAATTAATGCAATGCCAATGGTGATTCTAGTTCATGTTGTATTAATGGTGATATCATGACCTTTACATTCGAAACACTCTGAACTATTGCTTTTGGCATTTAATTACTTTAGAATTCAAATGTATCACTAATTTACCTTTGATTTGCCATCAATTTCAGCTTTGAAGATAAATATTTCCATTTTTGACATGTGACATGCCACATCAAATCCATCTAGGCATTAGCAAGGTCTGAATGTAACTAAGGTTCTTAGTTGGGTCAAATCCTAGACACATGGCATCTTTTAATTGTTCAAGGGATCTCAAAGTGTAGCTCAATGTGAAGACTCAATTGTATCTTGGTATGGCCCATTCATGAACCACTCCAAACACAATATTATTTATTTACATTTTGGAGAGAAAATTATATGATATGGTCATCAATAATCCCTACTATAGGCCTGGGCCTCTTCATATTATCGATAATTAATATTGGGTCTAATACTCAACATGCATCAGGGGTATTGATATTACATTTTTATGTCCCATTATAAAGTTTCATAGAGTGGTATTTATTTATGAAATATAATTTTATTATGTCAACTTATGATGTGCTCTAATTCAAAGACAATGAAAGATAAGATTCATATAGCCCCAAAGGAAACTCGATGAATGCATGAATGTACCTGCATTGATGAACATCCTTATGCACTTAAAAAAATTTGGTTTCATCAATAGTACACATGCATGTACATGTTTTTCATCTCCCAATTGTCAACAAATAAATTTTGCTAATGATAGAGAGGATGACATGCTTACAATTTTACCTCAGTATGCCATGGGAAAAGATAATTTTAATTGAAATTCTAATAAATAAATTATTGGCTACCAATTTAAATAGAGTACAAAACTAAAAATTTTGAGAAAGAAAAAAAACTAGTTGACAATGTTGATTAATTTATTTACTATTTTTTTGAAAACAAATTTTGAAAATAATCTAATTTTCTAAAATTTATTTTGAAAATAATCTAATGTTATGGTTTTTTTATGTAATTTGAAATGTAGTTTAATCTATAGTATATTATTATTTTTATACATACAAATAGTTATAAATTAATTTTCTAATTATTTGTATATGAAATCAATGAAATAGATGAAATTTAAATATATATATATATATATATATATATATATATTTGTTATGGTGCATTATTAGTGTCTTTTTCTTTTGATGAGCATCCCACATAGGCTCATCTTTCACTTTCACCATCCCATCCTCCTACACACTTAGAACCTTAGAGAACATCCACTATAATAAGATATGAATATTTTCAAATGTTTATCCACATGCATTCATCCAATACATTCATTTTCAAGGCATCCATTGACTTGATGCAAACACCTATCTTGTGGAAGACATAACTTTTGATCTGGGAAACCACTTGAGTTCTCGTTTTCATTAAAATTAATATCTCATAGAGTAAAATGAATACATAACCCATACATCTAGTTAGGTTTGGTTTCCATATATTTTTTAAGAACATCAGTGATCATTTAGGGGACTAAAATTTTATTTTTGTATTTTTTTAGGAATTTTAGAATTTTACACACTATATATCTTTGTAACTGGACATGAACTTGAGGTTAAATTTGTCCATTAGTTTTAATTTGGTGTTTAATTGATAAGTGGATATTTTTATGGTCATCTTACCTTACACGTAAAATTTACTAAAAAAATATATCTACTAAACTCGCATTAAAAATTTACTAAAAATAGTAGCTAGTAAAAATGGTAAGGTCAGTTGACTCTAGGTAGTTTTTTTATTATTTTTTTTAATTTTGATTATCAATTCCAATTTTGAGTTGAGATTTATTTAAATACTCTTATGTAATTCATATAATCATTTCATGAATATTCAATAAATATTAATGTTTACAAAATTATGAGTAAAATGTTACCTATTGATATTTTATTTTGCTAGTTTCTTATTTCATCATTTGGCATGAGAGTAGGTTTGCTCATGCAAGTGATGTATTTATGAATTTTTATTTTAATTTTGAAATAATATTTTTGGATAGAATTGAGTGATTGAATAACAAGTGTAAAATATGTCAAGAGGATGAGGAGGAATTGTACAAATGAATAAGACTATGTAATAACTATTGAGGTAAGTGGGAGAATTGACTGTAATTGTCACACGTCAAACGAAAATTCAAGAGGGAGATGAAATAGAGGTAAAATTAGATCATTAATAATAAATTTAACAAATGAGGAAGAACAAGAATAACCACCATCAATTTAGTAAATGATGGTTACGCCTTAGAGGAAGGGAACGAAGGAATCAAGATGGAAGTTTCATAGTTTAGAGGTATTTTAAAATTAAAGGAGTTGATAGATTGACTAAATAGTATGGAAATTTTATTGAAATAAATAAGTATAAAATCATAAAACAAATTAAATTTTTCATGCACAAAATTTAATGGTCTTGTAATGATTTGGTGGGATCACTTACAAAAAGAAAGACAAAGAAAGGGTAAAGAAAAGATAAAGATTTGAGAAAGATGGAGAAGAAGCCTATAGAGAAATTTCTTATTGTATATTGTGAACAAACCCTCTATGGAATATTTCACAATTTAAGACAAAAATATCACATTTTAAAATATTATATGGATGAGTTAACAAGCTATCTCTATGAGTGGAGGATGATGAAATATAATAACAAATAGCTAAAAAGTAAGTAAATAATTTAAAGTTTTCTATTCAAGATGATTTGGGCATGCATATAATAAATAACATGGAAGAGTCTTATCAATTAGATTTTAAGGTAGAATAAAAACAAAATGAACAAAATTTTAGAAGATCACTAGGCAAAAAAGAGGACAATCATCTCTAGTAACAGGATGAGGTGGGTTTAATTCCACTAAAGGAGCATCATCCTTTGGTACAAAAAAGCAAAGAGATAATATACAAGTTTTTAAAAATCAACAAAGAGGAAGAGGATTTTAGATAGGTAGATGCTATGGTGGTGGTATAGGATTGAATGGTCCATGTAGACCTTGTGTTTTCTACATATGTGGATAAGAAGGACATAGGGTGTTTAAGAGTTTGTACTATCATGAAAAATAAATAAGGTAAAAGGAATGGCCAAGAGTGAATTTGGTTGAAGCTAAGACAGATGAACATGATATAAAATTGTAGTAGACATAAGAAAATCTCATTATGAGGAGAACAATGATAGTTTCAAGGAAAGAATAAGTATAGAATAAAAAAGGTGGTGATTCATGGTTGCATACAAGTATTTTTCAAACAATGTGTACTTTAGGACGTAATATATGTAAATTAATTATTGATATTGGTAGTTATGAAAATATGGTTTCTAAAGAAATGATAGAGAAACTAGGTTTGTAATTTGAAAAACATCCTTATCCTTACTAGAATCTATGGTTTAAAAAAGATAATGAATGTAAAATAAATAAAAGGTATTTAATCAAGTTTTCTATAGGAAAAAGTATACAAATATGAAATATGGTGTGATTTTATCCCAATGGATGCATGTCATGTGTTATTGGGAAGACTATGAAAATATTATAAAAATACAATTCATGATGGAGAAAATAATACATATATTTCTTTGAAAGATGGTACAAAGGTAGTTTTATAGACTTTTGAAATAGAAGAACATGTAGAAATCATGTTGTCTATTAAAAAAATTATCAACTACATGAAGATGACAAGTTATTTTTGTGCCTTAATAGAAAATAAAGAAGATGCAAAAGTTATGTGAATACAAGTAGAAGTAATAAAAGTGTAGAAATAATATGAAAATGTTATACCTTATGAGTTTCAAAATGGTTTACCACCAAAGAGGGGCATTCAACATTATATTTATTTGATTCTAAGATTAGTGCCACCCAATCAAGCAGCTTATAGGATGATTCCAACATAACATGTAAATTTGAATATATAGGTTACTAAATTAGTAAGAAAAGGTGTAGTTATGGAGAGTATGAGTCCATGTGAAACTCCTACATTGCTAACTCTAAATAAGGATGGAATGTGGAGGATATGTGCTTTCCAACATATTATGTAAATTTGAATCTATAGGTTACTGAATTAGTGATAAAAGGTGTAGTGATGGAGATAATGAATCCATGTGAAATGACTCATCAATAAAGATGGAATGTGGAGGATATGTGTGGATAACATAGCAATCAATAAAATCACCATCAAATACATATTTTTTATAACTCACTTAAATGATATGATAGATTTTCTTTTAGGATAAAAATACTTAATTAATATTGATCTAAGAGGTAGCTACTACCATATTCAAATCTATGAATGAAATGAGTTGAAAATAGAATTAAAGACTATGGATGGCTTATATGAGTGGATGGTGATGCCATTTGGATTTCCCAATGCACCCAACACATTTATAAGGATGATAACACAGTGCTATGAGATTACATTGGTAAGTTTTGGTGGTTTATTTTGATGATAATTTGATATTTGGTAAGAGTAAAGAAGATCACTTAAGGAATTTGAGAGTGGTATTAGAATTGTTAAGAAAAAACTCTATGTAAATCTAAAGTAGTCAAATTTTATATAGAATAGCTTGGTTTTGAGATTTGTAGATTCAAAAGATGGTGTAAGAATGAAGAATAAAATGTAAAGGCAATTATTTAGTGGCATATTCCAAGAAGCATATCCAAGGTAAGAAGTTTCCATGGTTTATAAAAAAATTATAAAAATCTTATTAATAATTTTAATGGTATTTTTGCACCAATAATAGATTGCATGAGATGAAAATATTTTTTTTAGAGGAGGGAATCAACAAAAATATTTCAATTTTTAAATAAATTGGTGATAGAAAAACCTATTTTAGCATTAAAATATTTTAACAAAGTGTTTTTGGTAGATTGTGATGCTTCACATGTGGGTTTTGGTGCTTTATTAAGTCAATATGAAATGTCCATATCATATTTCACTGAGAATTTAAATGAGGTAAGAAATAAGTATTCTACATATGATGTTGAATTTTATGCTATTTACAGACCATGAGGTCTTGAAGTATGTGAACACTCAAAATAATTTAAACATTAGGCATGAAAAGTGGGTCTATTTATTACAAGAATATACTTTCATTTTTAAAAATAAATTAGAAGTAGAATTAGGTAACTTATACTTTGAGAAGACAAGTGGCACTATTAAGTACAAAGGTGAGTGAAGTAGTTGGATTTGGATTTTATAAGGAATTGTATTATATTGATCTAGGTTTTTAGAATATATCTTAATAATGCAATAATACATTAGGTGAGATAAATACTATTTATGATTATTATCTTATACCAGATGGTTATCTATTCAATTAAAAATAGTTATATATTTTAGTGGGGTCTATGAGAGATAATATAATAAGATAATTTCACATTATGGTTTAGGTAGACACTTTGATAAGAATAAGCCAAAATCTTTGGTTTAGGAGAATTATTTTTGGCCAAATATGAAAAGAGATGTGGTAAGGTATGTTTCAATATGTAGGGTATGCCAAGTGGCTAAAGTCCATGCACAAAACACATGGTTTTACATGCCATTAATATTTCTAAGAGGACCATGGAAAATTTTGAGTATGAGCTTTATATTAAGGTTGTCAAACACACAAAGAGGTAAAAATTCAAATTTTGTTATTATAGACAACTTTTCTAAGATGGTTCATTTATTACATGTAAGATAACTAATGATGCCACTACAGTAGCATATCTATTTTTTAAATATGTTGTGAGATTGCATGGTGTTACAAAAACCATTACTTTAGATAGGGATACAAAATTTCTAAGTCATTTTTAGTGGAATCTATGAAAGAAGATGGAAACTAAACATCAAGTAGTGCATATTACTTACAAATAGATGGAGAAATAGAAGTAGTAAATAAGATCTTGGGAAATTTTTTGAGATGCATATGATAATTTTGTGAACAAATCAACAATAAAACCATCATTTCATATTGTTTATGGTATAAATCCAAAGTGTATTTTAGATTTGGTGAAATTACCAATTATAGAATGGGCTAGTGATGATGCAAAAGCATTTTCGAAACACATAAAATTTTCAAGAATAATTAATAAGAAAGTTATAGGAAAACAATGGCAAGTAAAGGAAAAATATATATAACAAGAAGGCCAAATGTATTTGGAGGAGAATCAATTGGTGATGGAATATTTGAGTAAAGAAATATTATTCCAAGGAACATACAATAAGATAAAGTTCAAGAATAATGGTTTGTGTGAAATTATGAAGAAAACAAATGATAATGCTTATGAGGTAAGTTTACCATAGAGTTTTTATATTTCTCTAGTATTTAATGTTTCATATTAATATGTATTTCATGAAGAAGTGGAAGAAGGTAAATAAGTGGATTGGAAAAACTAGGTACCAAGGAAGAAGAAAGAAAAGATGATACAGGTTATAGATAAGAAGATATTGAACACAAGAAAAGCTAGTTATAACATGTATTTGATATAGTAAGAAGTAATATAGAAACAACCAAAATAGAATGAAGTAAACACCTATCTTGTAGGGACCATAACTTTTGATATGGAAACCTATTTGAGCTCTTATTTTCATTAAAATGAATATCTCAAAGATTAGGAATGCATCCATAACCTGATCTATCCAAATACGGTTAGTTTCCATATGTTTTTAAGACCATAGTTATCATATAGAGGTTCAAAATTATATGTTAGTTTTTTCATTTTTATTTTTGAATTTAAGCATTAGATATCTTTGCAATTGGACATCAAATTGAGTTGAAATTCATCCATTAGTTTTAATTATGTGTGTCAAAGATAATTGGATATTTTTTGTCCCATCTTAACTTGCATGTAAAAGTTACTAAAAATAACAACTATCAAACTTGCATTAAAAGGTACTAGAAATAGTAATTCTTAAAAATAACAAGGTCATTTAACTTTAGGTATGCCTTTTAGTTTTACAGGTCAAATGCAATTTAGACTTGAGCTATTTTTAAATACACTTATTTAATGTTTTTAATTCATTTATAAATAATCAATAAATATTAGTGTTTATAAAATTCTAACTAAAATGGTGCCTATTGAGATTTTGTTTTGCTAATTTTTTATTTCATCATGACATCCCTTGCACCACTTTTTCATATTATTCATATTATTCCTAGACTATGAGAATCATGAGATGAGTTCCTTTAAGAACAACATGAATGAATATAACCACCTCCAGTTAGTTAGATGAATATCTCAAAGTATTTAAATAAAAACCTATATATATATATATATATAATTTTCATATAATTTATCAATACAATCTTATGTGTTTTAATTAAATTAATTGAATAAATCTTCATGTTAAAGATATGTGTTATAAATTTCAATTAATATCTTTGTAAATGTCATCTTATGTGTTTAAATATTTTTACTAATTTTATTTTTTGTTTAACATGTTTATTTTATATTATCTCATCTTTATTATTAATGTTTTTAAATAAAAATAAAAATTAAACATTAATCTTAAATTTTTAAAAATGTCTGAGAGTGACACAAATGTGTCTCAATTTGTGTCACCATGCACCCCAAAAATAAAAATAAAAAATGAGAGGCCCCATTTGCCTCGTGTTCTCCCCCCTTTCCTATTTCCTTCTTGGCTCCCCTTCATTTTTTTATTTTTTGGGGAATGGACAAAAATCAATAAATTTAGTCCGACAGAGAAAGGACCATGTTATAAATTAAGAAGGCTTACAAAATATAAAAAATATCATGGGTCAAATATAGAGGAATAAAATCAACAAGAGGGAAGGGGAAAGGAAAATATATATTTTATCAAGAATAATATTCAAGAGGAAGAATGGTATGTAGAAAATAGATAGGTACAACTAGTGAGGAGGAAAAAGAGGAAGAATGCTGCAAAGATAGAAGGAAATAGGTTTGTAAATGATTTTTATAGCAATTTCTTTTCATCAAAAAAATAGATTTATTTCTTTTAAAAAACCATAATAAACACTAAAAAAAAATTACATAAAATTATTTCATTACAATCTAAAAATAATAAATAAAAACACTATAAAAGTACTACGTAGAAACCCTAGAGAAAATATTAAGAAAAAACCCTAGAAAAGATAGCATGCAAAAACCTTAGGGAAAATAATAGGTACAATTATAAACCCTTAAACCGTATCAAAAATGTTAAGCACAAAATCTTTAAAACTCTACCAAAATAACACACAAAATCAAAATTTTAAGTTTAAAAATAACATAAACCCTAGCAAAAGCATGTCTAAATACCTGAGAAAATAATGGACAAAAACTCTAAACTTTAAATTATAATTAACAAAAGCATAATAATATATCCAACTTTTTAACATAAATAGGACACAGACACTTCAATCTCTCCTTAAAAAATTTGAGTTAATTTGGATAAATTTAATTAAAAATTATTGTATTTCAACTTATATATACAAAGATGTAGGGCGTCTATAATTTTTCCAAAAAAAAATTAGTACTTTTTAGCATTTATTTTATGATAGTTTTTTGAAATGTTATTTGGTTTCCCGGAGTGACATACTATTACATGCCTATAAATATAAACCCTAGAAAATCCTTAAAAAATAGCAAGCAAACCTTTATAAAACCCCTACTAAAAATAACAAACAGAACTATATGAAAAACCCAATCAAAATTCCTTAAAGCATGAAAAGGAAAAAGAAACTAATAATATAATTTATTTTCCATATGTATTAAATCTCCCTAATTCAAGTGTCTTAATTTTATGAAAAAAATATAATTTAAAAAACATTTTAGTTTTGAGATTAGTATTTAGATAGTGGACTAATAAATGGAGTTATTCATAGTCAACTAGCTTCAATTTTTTTTAGTATTCAATCTTCTCTTAAGATGAATCTAGTAACGAGTCTTGAAATGTCAAAAAATAAATTTCTCGCATAATTTATTCCAATATAACCTTATTTTATTAAAAAATATATTAATATTATTCATGTGAAAAGAAGAAACCCCATGACCATAGCTTAAATTTTTTATAGGGAGTTGCATAGAGTGGGGTGTTGCAGAACTAGTCCTTGTTAAATCATTGCATAAGATATAGAGGAGAACTACCACAAACCTTAGCACCACACATTTGGAATGTCTTACAATCATATGTACATTGAGATTTTGATGCATACCTTGAGATGATTCAATTATATACATGTGGTGATATTCTTTGGACAAAATGTCATATTTTGTCTACTTCAAGGGAGCCAAGGAGGTAAACATTTCAATTTATTTTATCATATTTCTAATCGTGTTCTTAAAAAAAAAATTATTGATAAAATAGGGTTATGGGATCCCTTTTCACTTTAATTTTCATCAATAAAAGATACCAAAAATACTTATAATACATCAAAAGGCTCTAAAAAATGCAAGATCCAGATGAAAGATTCATCCTAAAGAAAAAAGAAGCTAGTTATATAAAAAATTCATAATTATGATTTATAACCAATCAAATCATAATAGTATGTCTCACTTTTTGGCATAAAGAGGCTACATACATTTCAAATTTATCCTCAAAATATCTTGAGTTTTGATCACTAATATTAATCAAAAAAATATGTTTTAGATTATATATACATAGATGTCATGCGTATACTTTTTTACAAAATCTTTACAAATTATTAAGTATTTTGTAAGATTTATTTTTGAATTGTTTTTTTGGCCACCTAGTGGGACACAGTACTATACTAACTAAAAATTTACAATAACCTTATTTTCCACAATCATAGATTGTAGACCTTATGTAGAATATGTAGAACCTTCAACTATAAACACAACCTCCAATAAGGTTAGAGAGATTAAAAAAATCATATCCAAACCCAGCAAGCATTTCCTACTATTATTTATATTGTATTTGAAAACTTAATTTTACCATCACCTTCTAGCATATAAATACAAAATATGTCTTCATTATTTTTTGAAACATATAGAGGAGGACCAATTTAACCTTATTGTATAATTAAAAATCCCCACCTTTCACATCAGTTTCCTCACAGCTTCATCAACCTTATTTTCATATATTTAAACAATAGGAGAATATTCAGTAAGCCTTGAAGAGGTGTTTCTTGCACCATTGAGGGGGGGTATATATTTTTTACCTAATTATAATGAGGATCAACCATCTTTTCTAATAGTATACAAGTATAGATATCAACTGTCAGGTAGTCTGCAGGTGAGATTATATGTCAATCATTGACATTAAAATATTAAAATATGCTTGGGGCAAGGATTAGTTTAAGTTTATTTTTTTATCTAATTAATTATTTTAATTTATTAATTTTTTATGTTAACACATTTAAAAAACAAATTAATTTCATTTCATTATTTTATTTCAGGTAATTTTTACTATTTTGTGAACCAAAAAATTATTTGTAGAAAATTTCCACCTAAAATTCAAGTGTCAATCAATTAAAAATAAAAAAGATTAATTTTTTGTATTCAAAAGGAGTTTGGTCTCACCTATTATGATGTGATAATTATTTTTAAAAAAATTAGTAAAGGCACTTAGGAGGATGAGGTGACATATATCAGTATGACAGCATAATTAACTTGAATAATATTTTTTTTTTTATATATATGTTTATATTATTTTATTAAAATTCAATGTGTAGGATAAATACAGAGTAATATGCATGAGGAGAGAGTAACCCTTTAACCTCCAAGAATGAATGTAGTTGAGTGGAAAGTAAAATCCAAAAAAGTGGTAAAAACATGGTACATAACATGCTTTTGGTAATTTTTAAAAATAAAACCATGCAATGATTTATTTATTTATAATCATTGATTACAATTTTTTTATGTTTTCATATTATTATAGGGGTTAAAAATATCTACAAAAAAGCCCACCAAGCTATAATAAATCTAGATAAATTGGTAACTCGTCATTTGGAACAATTAAGTGTAGAACAAGTTACTTATAATTTTTAAGTTTGTTCAAATAATGTAGTTTGCATATTTTAATTTATATCTCAATATTTTTAATATTTAATTATTTTTAAAAGAGAAGATGTACAACTTTAAGGACATTTAACAAGTGTGGGAGTAACTAAAAGCCAATGGATGGAATAACAATACATTCAATGAGTAAGCACATTATAGGGGGATTGTGCCAATAAAATATTATTTTATACTTAGTAATATTTTAATTTTTAATTGAAATTTTTTATTCAAAATAAATTAAATTTAAATATTTTAATAATTATTAAATAATTCCATTTCAAGTGAATATAAATTCAATTTTAATTGATGGTCCTAATTTTAGAGGGGGTGATGATGATGATGATGATGATGATGATGATGATGATGATGATGATGATGATGATGATGATGATGATGATGATGATGATGATGATGATGATGATGATGATGATGATGTTGATGATGATGATTACGTTTATGAAAACCTATCATAATAAGAAGTAGAATCTAAATAATACAGATAATAGGTTCGTAGATCATAATGATGATAATCAGATCATCGATGTTGATGGTGATGACCATTAGATGATGATAGCTCATAGTTGTAGTTTCTAATAATTTAAACCCATCTTATTGTATTGTAAAAGAGGAACTCTTTTTTCTCTTATATGTGGAACTGTTATATGTTATTTTAGCATTAAAAATATGTTATTTATTTTTTAAATTGATAAATGTTATTTTAGCATTCTTATTTATATTTAAAATCATGTTATGTTCATTAAAATTTTAATGTTTAGTATATTTTAAATGTAATATTTTAATATTTTTTGTGGGTAGAATTTTAATATTTTATTTTATAATAGTTGTTTAAATTTTAAAATATGTTATTTTCTTTCACATTGTAATATTTTTGTTATATATATATATATATATATATATATATAATTTTAAAATATAATATGATATAATTATTTGATATTACAAATAACTACATGTTACTTTTGTTTTTTGTTTTTTATCTTCATTATGGAATAAAAGTGGTGTAAAACATGGTGCAAACGTCATACAAATTTAAAGCAAAGGTGGCACAAAATCCATGCATCTAAAAATGCTTATTTAATTCACTTTTGTATCACAAAAAATGATACAAATTCCTCAAATTTTTACCATGGAAAACATAAAAATTAATTAACTTACGATGCAAGTTTGATCTTAATAGTGGCAAAAATTATATTTCATGTAGTAGTGGTATGATCGTGGCCTTAAAATTATTTTAAGTGTCAATCAATTAAAAATAAAAAAGATTAATTTTTTGTATTCAAAAGGAGTTTGGTCTCACCTATTATGATGTGATAATTATTTTTAAAAAAATTAGTTAAGGCACTTAGGAGGATGAGGTGACATATATCAGTATGACAGCATAATTAACTTGAATAATATTTTTTTTTTTTATATATATATGTTTATATTATTTTATTAAAATTCAATGTGTAGGATAAATACAGAGTAATATGCATGAGGAGAGAGTAACCCTTTAACCTCCAAGAATGAATGTAGTTGAGTGGAAAGTAAAATCCAAAAAAGTGGTAAAAACAGGGTACATAACATGCTTTTGGTAATTTTTAAAAATAAAACCATGCAATGATTTATTTATTTATAATCATTGATTACAATTTTTTTATGTTTTCATATTATTATAGGGGTTAAAAATATCTACAAAAAAGCCCACCAAGCTATAATAAATCTAGATAAATTGGTAACTCGTCATTTGGAACAATTAAGTGTAGAACAAGTTACTTATAATTTTTAAGTTTGTTCAAATAATGTAGTTTGCATATTTTAATTTATATCTCAATATTTTTAATATTTAATTATTTTTAAAAGAGAAGATGTACAACTTTAAGGACATTTAACAAGTGTGGGAGTAACTAAAAGCCAATGGATGGAATAACAATACATTCAATGAGTAAGCACATTATAGGGGGATTGTGCCAATAAAATATTATTTTATACTTAGTAATATTTTAATTTTTAATTGAAATTTTTTATTTAAAATAAATTAAATTTAAATATTTTAATAATTATTAAATAATTCCATTTCAAGTGAATATAAATTCAATTTTAATTGATGATCCTAATTTTAGAGGGGGTGATGATGATGATGATGATGATGATGATGATGATGATGATGATGATGATGATGATGATGATGATGATGATGATGATGATGATGATGATGATGATGATGATGATGATGATGATGATGATGATGATGATGATGATGATGATGATGATGATGATGATGATGATGATGATGATTACGTTTATGAAAACCTATCATAATAAGAAGTAGAATCTAAATAATACAAATAATAGGTTCGTAGATCATAATGATGATAATCAGATCATCGATGTTGATGGTGATGACCATTAGATGATGATAGCTCATAGTTGTAGTTTCTAATAATTTAAACCCATCTTATTGTATTGTAAAAGAGGAACTCTTTTTTCTCTTATATGTGGAACTGTTATATGTTATTTTAGCATTAAAAATATGTTATTTATTTTTTAAATTGATAAATGTTATTTTAGCATTCTTATTTATATTTAAAATCATGTTATGTTCATTAAAATTTTAATGTTTAGTATATTTTAAATATAATATTTTAATATTTTTTGTGGGTAGAATTTTAATATTTTATTTTATAATAGTTGTTCAAATTTTAAAATATGTTATTTTCTTTCACATTGTAATATTTTTGTATATATATATATATATATATATATATATATATATATATATATATATATATATATATATATATATATATATAATTTTAAAATATAATATGATATAATTATTTGATATTACAAATAACTACATGTTACTTTTGTTTTTTGTTTTTTATCTTCATTATGGAATAAAAGTGGTGTAAAACATGGTGCAAACGTCATACAAATTTAAAGCAAAGGTGGCACAAAATCCATACATCTAAAAATGCTTATTTAATTCACTTTTGTATCACAAAAAATGATACAAATTCCTCAAATTTTTACCATGGAAAACATAAAAATTAATTAACTTACGATGCAAGTTTGATCTTAATAGTGGCAAAAATTATATTTCATGTAGTAGTGGTATGATCGTGGCCTTAAAATTATTTTTCAACTTCATCATACATATATTGAGGGAACTTTTTGATGGGAGACAATTTTTATCCTTGTTGCTTTCCATTATCATAGAGGGACTCATACAATCACTTAAACATATCTTTCTCTAGCTTTTATCTTGTATGCTTGGTTACATGGATTGATAGTGTTGCTTCAAATGCTTGTTATAATGTGTATTCTCTTGTTTTCCCTATAATTTATAGTATTTCTTACTTGTTTATACTTTTACTTGTGTATCAATGCCCTTGTTGCTTTTCATGATTTATTTTGTCTTGTTTATAGAGGATACTCTAGATGTCAAGTTGTGCCACTTTGAGGTGATTGATTTTTTGATGATTTTTAGTCACTTTATTTTGTTGAATTATTTCATATACTATATTTAATTATATAATTATGCATGATTCAATATGTTAACTAAATTATGTGTTATTATATAATTTGTTTCCTATGTTTCCATGATTTATACCATATATCTATTAGGGCATGTGATTATTGTGTGCTTCATTGCTCTATATCTTCTCCTTATTGTGGGCATATTATTATTATGCTTATCACTTACATATTATCATTAGGAGCATGATGCACCCATGTGTGTATTGATCCTATATTACCTATATCAATATAGGTTTTTCATCTCACATCCTTCATACATCTTAGTCACATTACAGTTACTATATTTGGTACACTTATTATTACATATTTTCTATATAGGGAATATTGTTAAATTGGGGCATATCACTTGTCCCTATTTTTTAGGTATAATCGAGACATGTCACTTGCCCCTCCCTTTATATCTACACCCTTACCTATCGTGCTTCGGTATCAGCATATTAATCTTAGGTTATAGATGCCTATTAATATTTACATTATGATATATTTATAATATTACCCATATGTTTAAAAATTTTATTTCAATTATTATTAAAAAAAATTATTTATATTAATGTTACACATGGGGTGCATGACTCTTTCTTTTGAGATAAGTGATACATAGGAACATCCCTCACCTCAAAAGGGGGCTATAAAAATTACTTATTTTATATTCAATTATAAAATTACTGTTATAACCAAATTTTTCACACTTGGAGAAGGTTGTTTAGACCTCTCCAAATTTATTTAAACATGGGATTACCCCTAGACCTGTGGTTTGACTATAACAAGGGTAAACCTCTAGATTGAAGGACTAGCTCCCCTTGATGAATCACTTAGGCTCACTTTCAATATTATATCACTTACATGCTTCAAAAAAGGATAATAAAGAATTGAAATAAACCTAAATATAGTGGTGATGCACCAAACTTTGTTGGAAATTACCACATATTACACAATATACTAAGACCTACAAGACAACATGAACATACACACATCCTAGAATGAACCTATTACATCAATGCTTTATATAAGGGTAAAGCATGTTAAGACTAAGATGGAAGAATAATTCCACTTAAAAACTCACAATAGATCCCTGATGACACTAATTACAACCTACACTAGAGAAAAAACCACATGAGGCAAGATAAATAGGACATAAACAAGGTGATATACATCTACACATGATAAGATCAACTATTTATAAATTAATAACTATATGTAGCCATATAATGAGTTAAAAATCAAATTTTTTATTTATTAGAGGTATAAAAATGAGTGAATATTTTCCATGCCCAAGTGGAGGATCCATTTTTAGCCAAAATTGGCTTAATCTATAGAGAAACTGTTAGAAAAGAGAAGAAGTGTGCAAGAGAGAGAAGATAGACAAGTGTCATGTAAGTTAAAAAAATAAGAGGAGTTATTTTAACTATAATAACATACTTAAAAATACATGTGTATCTCCTCTTCAGATGTTCTAGCTCTCCAAGTGGTGTGGGAGGTTGAAATGCATCCTTGACACCTTGACTAGCTTTTTGAAACTCTCATTCTTATTGACATGTTGAAGGACAAGTGGCCTTATTAATGGTCAAATAAATTTATCCTACATTTTTTATCTACTATTTATACCCTTCAAATAAATCTAATAGGTTCTCTTTGACACATCACCTCTTTCTCTTGCAAGGTGTTTAGAGGGCTCTTCATCTCCTTAGGTCTATTTTGTACACAAGTGTTAAAACTTGGTTTTATCTTTTATATTTTTCCCAAAATTTATGGATGGAATATTAATACCATATTAGACCTGAAAAAATCCATTTTTATGCATCAAATTATCCCCAGTAAGTTGTTGTCTACCAAAAGCCTCAATTAGGCCTCATTTCTTATAGCCTTTTTTTTTCTGTTTTTATCCTTGTGTGGGAGTTATACAGATTATATTAAAAAAATAAATTAATATTATATGACCCTATATCCACTTAAAATTCCATGTCAAATTTCATGAGATAAATCGAAATTAAAGTCTACCTTTTCTGCCTATCTCTTTTACCAATCAAGATTAGTTAGGCCCCTATCCCTAGAAAGTGGATTTTAGCTCTAAATTCCTCATTAAATTATTAAAATTATTGGAAGTTTTTTATTCAATTTACACATTCTAATACCAAAATCCATGTCAATTTTGTGCTTTTGGAACATTGTGCTTATAGTCAAACCATGAAATGGCCAAAAACAAGCCCTTCACAACCCTATTTGGGCTGCCTTGCAAAATAGAGTTGGTTTAGTCAATTCCATGGGTTCCTAATAAATATTTTAGATTTTAAAATTTATTAAAAGTCCCATATGACCTCATACCATTATAATTAAACTATCCCCTTCTTAGAACACCTAAAAAACATAAAAACATGAAAAAATAGGGTATTTTGGGCAATTTGTACAGTAGTTTGTATAAGTGAAGTACATGTACAGAAAATATTTAGAGTATTAAAGAAAATAAAAGAGTTTTTATGATAAAAATATGTCATTATATGTTATTTTGATTCCTATATCTTTAAACTAATCATAATGGCTCTCCTAGGCAGCCTAAAAGTACTTTGAACTCTTAACAATGATTCATAAAGTTGGATGTATGAATATTCATAAAAATTTAAAAAAATTAAGTAAGGTGGATAACTTCCCATAGGATCTCAGGTTCCCATGAAAATCCTCCTGACCATACCAAGCAAAATAAATTGACCTATCGGGTTAGAAACAAGCATTATTAGGGATCTAGGCAAGTTTGCAGTCTGTACGTGCTTGTCTGAGTTTCTTTTTGGTATAAAATGACCTCAATAAGGCATTTGAAATTAATATTAACCTATTTCAATATTTTTATAACCCTTATATCTCTATTAAATCCCCTGCACCCTCATTGGACTAGGCCTAGGGTTTACAATATAACATGACTATCATACCCTAACTCACTATTTTCTACTTATTTCCTTTTTTGTCAGGGTCTGATCATCATGAAATGTTTTTTTATAACTTTCACCATCCCCTTATCAAGTTATAAAGTCTTATACACCCCAAATGAATCCACCCTTTCACTCTTCAAGACTGACTAGTATTGTGTATGTGGCTAAGTTTGTAAGGTCTGACAGGGTTACCAAGATTATTTCATTGATGCTTATGACTGAAGCATTCATGAAATAATGTTTATTAATTTATGTCATATTCAAACACCTTAATTCCCCTTGATCATGATGCAGTCCTTAAACTCTTCGTATAATCATAGACTACTTAACCTTGCAAATAGGCTTGATTATGTGTTTGAATTGTGTAGGCAAGGTATTCAATGTTTGTCATAACTTAGAAAAGTTTTGAAGACTTTATGATGTTATAATATGACCCTGATATTATCCTTCAATCTACATAAACTTATCAAACAAATAACTCTTTTTTTGTCTAATTATGCAAGCTTGTTGACAATTGTATGTAGGTGCATTAAATCTTTGATACCCATGTTTATTCCTTTCCTTCAAAATCCCTATTTAGAATATTTTTTACCTCAATTCCTTTAGGAATTAAATATTTTACGTATCCTTAAAATATATATACAAACCATTGTCTCAAGACTTAGAGATAGTCCCTGAGTCACTTAGGTAGATTGTCTGCCTATGTGTGTTTTCTTAGGACTTTGTGACCCATGTTGATCACTTCCTCTGCAAACTCCTTGATTATAATTCCTTTGATGTTCATTGACTTGATACCATCAACTCCCATATAAACCTCAATCAATCACACATCTCTATTTTAATATAGTGATAGACCTTAAGTCACTCATACAGACCTACAGGCCTATGTATCTGCATGTACATATGTATTTGGAACTAGTTCATAGTATTGATGTTTTAGGAGCCTCATCCTAAAATTTTAACCTCTCAAAACTTATCAAGATATTAGTGTCATTTTATAAATCCTTTGAAACCTTGATAACTATATTTTTTCCTTATTATCTCCTGTCTCAAGACTAAGTTCCTACTAGGTTGGATGTAGGTATTAATTAGGGTAGTTTGATTGTGCTATGACTTCATTGAATTTTTAAAAAAATCATTAAACCCTTTTCATAGTTTATTCATGTCATTATTGGAGTCTTAAACATAATTTTAGTGTCTTGAAGTGTAAAATCCATCCTCAATTCTGCTCAAAGCATACTTTTCACAAATGACTATGTGTGACAATCATAAGAAGGTGTTGACTGTGTTGTCGTTAAATTAGGCCTGATCTCCAATCCTTATCCATAGCTCAGTCATATTGTATAAGGTCTTAAAAAATTTCTCATATCCTTGAAGGTTCAAAACCTTATTAACTCCTCTATTCAAAACAAGCTTGAACATGACTGTAGGTGTTATTTGAATGTATTGTGTATGTATATGGTTTAAGTTTTTTACCTCATTCATTTCTATCATGAAACTTATAACAATGATTAGTTCTCATTGAGGATTATTTCCTAATGCATTCCCAAATCCATTAGCATCCTAACCACCTTTAAATCTTGTGTTTCTGTCTACACAATTAGTTATGTAGGTGGCTTTTTGTAGGCATGTTAGATCAGTTTGTCAACCTGTTATTGAAGAAGTTTACAATCACTTCAAATTTGAATTTTATGTGTGTGTGTGTGTGTGTGTGTGTGTGTGTGTGTGTGTGTGTGTGTGTGTGTGTGTGTGTGTGTGTGTGTGTGTGTGTGTGTGTGTGTGTGTGTGTGTGTGTGTGTGTGTGTGTGTGTGTGTGTGTTGATTGACATAATAATTATTTTAAATAAATTCAATTTTTTAATATTTATTAAAATTATTTTAATTTTTTTTTTAAGTTTTTAATAGATTGGCCATATTACCAAATCCACTTTGATTTGCTTAATTAAACTACAAGGTAATATCGATAAAATTATTATATTTATATATTGACACAAATGCCATATTACTAGTTAAATAATGTGTGCAAAATAATAATAGAAATTCAACAAAGGTGACCAAGGAAGGATTAGAGGTTTATTTTCAATATTGTTAGATTTTACATAATAGTCATAAAAATGTAATCATAGAAAAGTGTACTTAGAAATGATAAAAACCTCGTTAAGAAAAATTTTAGTGAAGGAAAAAATCTCTTAAGAGCATGATTTCTTCTCTTGGTAGTCAAAAGAGGAAGTGACGATTTTGAAAAATGATAAAAACCACTCCCCTAATTTTATTTACTATCATGCTTAATTTATTGATGGTTTTAAATGTTATAAATCTTTTCTAATCTCAAACTAATATTTTATTGTGTTGTTTTTAAACTTTACCTATTTCATAGATTCTTGATACTCCACCTTACTTTTTGAATAATCTTATATATTTATTTTATTAATTTATATAATAAAATTTATTTTAAAAAATAAAAGATAAAATAAATATATAAATAAAATCAGATTTTTACTATTATTTTGTTATCATAGAAGTTTCCAATCACTCCAAACTCGAGTCATATTTTTTTATTTTCCTTCAATATTTATATAGATTTACATAATCATTTTTTTAAATTAGCTCATTTTTTTATTGAATTTTTTTTTTTTTTTGTTAATATAATGTGAATCATTACAATAATACAATATTTATTGAAATTATTTTATTTTTTTGTAAAAAAAAAATAATAATCAATCATAGCATTAAATATACTTTGATTTGATAAATTAAAATATAGTGTAATAAGGATAAAAGTATTATAGTTATATAATGACACAAATACCATATTTTTTTAACTGGGTTGAATAATAATAATAATAATAATAATAATAATAATAATAATAATAAATGTATCATAGCTATATTGTGCCACAAATACTCATTTGCTTAATTTATTTGGGTCTTGCGTCATCCAAAAATACATTTGAGGGAATGAAAAATAATTAGTAGCTTAAAGAGACATCATGGATCCATTCATGCCAAAGGTTATTTTTCTTCAATCCTAATAGGTATTTGAAGAGTTTATACGTAGGTTTAATTCATAAAATAGAGCAATGGAGTTATGCACACAAGAATAATAATTTAACACACATTAGTAATATATTCTTCTATTTAATTGAATCATATGAATCATTACATATCACTTATATAGGAAGTGCATAGGCTAATATGGGGATCGTAATATCCCTATAAACTCTTACTAATCAACCTCCAAGATATATACATAATATATTGTTAAGATAACAATATATACATTAAACTATTAATTATTATTAATGTCAACACTATAAATATCTAGCATTCACCCCTTATAAACATTATTAATCCTAGCATACATCCCCTTAATGTGAATATGGGGGAAAAAATTAATCATGTATCTACACCTATGCTCATGATTTGGTGATTTTCTCAGGACAACCACAAATCTTAATGATGGTTTTTCATATATGTCTTACCAACAACCAAAAAGAGATAGTTTTCAAATGGTTTACCAACAACCATAAAAATATGGTTTTACAAGTGGCTTACTAACAACCACATCATGATGTGCAATACTTTTATCAACTCTCTTCACTATCTCAAATTCAAAAAAAATATAGAGGAATGTTCAACCCACTTTTACAAATGTAAAAAGGAATATTTTCTCTATTCTTATTCAACACAACTGAAATAAAACAACCAATAAAAAAAAGTCACCACACCACATGGTCCCCATAGTTGGTGACTGATGAGAGGATTTTAAAAACCTCCATGCTCTGTTTCCTCCAACTTCCATCAATCTTGCTACTTACTCAATTCATGAATATTTGAAGCTCAAACATTGCATGTCATTTTTTATGATAAGACTCCCCCTCAAGACTGGTGTACTTTTTTTAACCTGGACATTGGGATCGTCCAAAAATGCATCCATATACAAAATGATATTTTTGACTTTGACACATTTTATTGACATAAAAATGACTCTTAATTTTAACACTTGACTCATTTTATTTTGATAATACAAGACCATAAATATTTGAACAATTAATTTATAAAGTGATTCGATAATTAAAAACTTAATGACTAAACTTTTGATACTCTTAAATATAAAACTGCTATTAACACTTGTACTATAGTCAATTACTATTGACATATTGAATAGACACAACCTTAAAAATACTTTAAAATATAAAATACTAAACTTAACAAGGGGCACGATGTGCCAAGTCCCTACAGGTCTCTACAATTGAAAATAATTACCAATATATATATATATATATATATATATATATATGTATGTATGTATGTATGTATGTATGTATGTATGTATGTATGTATGTATGTATGTATGTATGTATGTATGGGAGATCATATTATTATTCTGAAAAATGAATGGTTTGAATGGTATTATCATTGCCTCATTTATTTTATTGTGTCTGAGTGAGTTATCCAATGTATCAGATTGTGAAATGAATTATACTATGCAGAGTAAACAAAAAAAATCAAGTTGAAAATCCAACTTGTCGACTCAAGTATAAGACCTACAACTTCAATAAAAGGAGTGTCCAAATATAAATATTTTTAAACACCAAGCTATTTATTTTTCCACCAAAGGTTATCAAACCATAGGTAGAAGTTGGGGATCGATCACTGGTCCCCTATTTCTATATCAGAAATACCAAGACTAAAAAAATAGAAACATCAATGCAGCACAAGCTCTAACTTAAATAAGTGCCTAATGAGAAGGGTGTTCTATATTTGGATGGCTCTCCCACCAAAATAATAGGTGTCTTTAAGGACCTAAAGATTACATGAGCATCCTGCCCTAATTGTGTCATTACTCAAGATGTTATGGTTATTAACTTACCCCCATACTTTCCCCTATACTTTAAACAAATAACACTAGCAAAAAAAAATATAACTTGGATCATATCTTACGGATTTAAAATATATTCTACGAGTCATACCAAAATTATATATAATTTGTACATAGTGCTTACTCAAGAATGAAATGATCATCGATATCCTTTTTGCTGATGTTGATTTCTGGCAGAGACATTTTGCATGTATGCTCAAAAAGGAATTCAACTTTCTATATCAAATGCACTCAATATAAATGGTTACAACCCTAAGTTATAACTAACTCATATTCATTTTTATATTTCTTTATTTCTAATGGAAAATTAAAAATCATCCTTTATAATTATCCCTTGTTTTAACATTGCTTTAAACAAATAACACTGCCAGAAAGAATATAATTTAGATCATATTGTAATGGTTGAAAATACTATCTACAAGTCATACCAAAATTATAGACAAGTTATACACATTGCTTACTCAATAATGAAATGAACATAGATATCCTTTTTGCTAATGTTGATTTCTAGCAGAGACATTTTGCATGTACGCTCAAAAAGGAATTCAACTTTCTATATCAAATGCACCCAATATAAATGGTTACAATACTAAGTTATAACTAACTCATATTAATTTTTGTATTGCTTTCTTTCCAATGGATAATTTAAAATGGATAATTTAAAATCAACAAGGAACATTGTAAGAACATGGTGGTTGAGGCAATCTTTTGGGAGTGTGAATAAATTTACTAGATGTAGAACTCCATGCATTGACTTATGATAATATTTGATTATATAAAGTTGTAGTTACCAATAATAAATCATATTTCATGTTAATAAGTTATCATGAAGAGGAAGAGTATAGAAGTCAAAATATACATGTAATACATAGCAAAATTTGAATTGTAAGGATTTGATTAAATAAAGTCATAATTTTCAACCAGATGTTACACATAATGTTTCTGACTATAAAAGAGATAAACCCAATCATTAAAACACAAAGAAACATGCAATACAAAGTTATGTGATAAACCGATATAAACACCTTTTTTATAGCAATACCAAGAAAAGTTACTTTTCAGGTTAAAAATATAAATAACATATATAAATTTATGGTAGGAAGGGAAATGAAGAGCAAGGGCCTATACATGAGGTCATGTTAAACTATTGAATTTATGTGTTCATTTCTACTGCACAATGCACACTACATAATAGTGTGTAAAGTTTAAGATACAAGCGATATACAGCTCTAGCAACCACACACAAGAGCATATAGCACTTATAGTCATAATTTTGCAAACTAGGTTAAAATGTTTAGTCCTGATATTTAATAATTCAGACTAAAAAATTTTTAATAACATCTTAAGCAGTAAGGAGATGCATAGGCAAGTGTTCCCTGATTCATGTTTTATATATAGCAAGTTTCAAGGTCAAGACCTATTTTCTGATAATTTTCCTTCAAAGTGTAAACACAAAATTATCCCATAATATAATTGAATGGAGTAGAAAGAATTTATAACTTACATGCAAAACATCTCCTCTCCCTAAAAGCCTCATATCTAATATTTAGCCTATGTGATTTAGACAAGGCAAAAATAAATAAAAGTGACTTTCTACTCATTATCCGAATATTAGCCAAAAAAATATTTAAAAACCAAGTGGGTGCATTGAAATCAAAGCATTCTATGTAGAAAACATGTATAACTTACCAAGGGAGGACTAGTTGTTGACACCCTACAGTGTAATCAGTATTGTTAAAATAAAGATAAAGGGTAATAGGAAGGCTAGGATTAACACTGTATATAAAATACTTCTATAGGAAAGATGGCGTACAGCACCCTTAATCTTTGAAAAGTTGAGGAAGCCATTTGTAACTGAGATGGTGATTTTCCCCATGCTAGGAGATATGTGTACCTGTATTATGGGATCTTCTAAGTTAAACACAATAATTTTACCATCCAATCCCTACCTCAAACACTGAATCACCATCCCAACCATCTGACCCTACAACCTGCATAAAATTAATTGTGATCAAGTAAAATTTAGCTATAAGAAATCTTTAAGTCAAATAAAAACATGTAACATAGTCTTGTATTTTAATGTGATTATCTAAAGGTAAATCGAGTAGTAAATGATTAGAACAATTCTCTCATGATGGACCAAAAATATGTGTAGAAGACAACCCTTAGAAGAAGACAATGTTTAGAGGTAGAGAATGCTTCAAAGGAATTTATTCAATGGACGACCAAGTATTCATTTTGAAATATTCACATAAACTTGAGATATCATAATGTATTGATACTCAATCAAATCAATCCAGTTTAATGTAATGCATACATAGTTAAGTGGTAAACAAAAGATCAAACACATAAGAAAAATCGTTGAAGGAGAGCTTTGGTAGTATTCTTGAGTGTGTTGGTTCTTAACCAAGACAAAAGGATTCAATGGAAAATGTCTTATGGTACATAGGATAGACCTTTGGTTATTTTCTTCCCTAGTCTCTGCACATCCCTCTACCCATGAATCTAGAATCTATCAGCCTCTTCACTGACTATAACAGTCTCATGATTTGAAATATAACTTTACAACCATCCCCTCTTAAGTAAGTTTAAATTTTTAAAGCCACTTATTTATGCCATGGATCCCCTACAAATAGTAAAAAGGCAAATCAAAATAATGAAAGTATGATTATAGAATAACACTTTCATGCATATGCTTTGAATTTAACCACATAAAATCCACTTAAATATTTATTACATCATAAAAGTAACCACCTAAAAATCTATATGTTATTTTAAAACATAAAAAAATAGTTTAAACCAGTAGCATGTAACAAAAATATTTTGATTTTTCAAACTGTTGTTCGAGAAGTTGAAGTTACAAGAAACTGTAGCAGCAGAAGTTCATAGAGGGCAGATATGACATTGTTTGAAGCCAAGAAATTGACTTCTCAGTATTAAAAAAGCTCAAAATCTCCATGAGTAAAATGAATAGTGAACATGAATTTGTTCATGTGGATAATTGATGGCTTCCATAAATATGGTAACTAGATGTAAGCCACAGTGACATTGCCCTAGTAAATGGTTTGGTAGGTGTTGTGTTTTGTAAAATTAATCAAATTGAACAGCTTGTTGTCTCTCTAGAAAATTTGGACTCACTACCATGATATGGCTATTGGCCGGCCATTCGGTGATTAAGTTCCTCATGCACACTGTGAATTCATCATGACTGTTGCACAAAAACCCAAACAATTTTCCTTCAATTTACATGAAGGCTAGAAGAACATATATTTTTTTAGACCAATCCCAGTATTTAAAATAATATTTTTTATTCACTCGATTAAAACTCTTACTATTTACTATCTTAAAAGTTTCAAATATTTCTTCTAGCTTAAAAATCATATAATATGATTGGCTTAAAAAGTAAAGGATAATTACAAGTTAAGGCAAACTGATTTCATTAGTCACCTCTTGGGACTAATAACCTTGAGCCAATAAAGACTCAATACTACTATAATATTTGTGGATTGTAATATAAATCAATAATTAAATTAACACCTATGTAATGGTTCTTGTTTTGTGTGAGCTGACATGCAATGGATATTCAAATGGAATTGAATCTACGCATAGGGTTGTTGATAAATGTGTGCTTCCAAATTCTTAGCTGGAGGTGAAAAATAAAGAGAGTCAAATCCAATCATCTAATATGAGATGGAAATAGGTGTTTAAAAAAAAGAATTGTGTATAGCTTTAAATAGTGGATCAACTATACACATGCATCAATTAAATGATGGAGAGAAATTATTAACATGTGACGTAAATCACTCCTCTTTGAATAGGTTGTGATATATTTCTATGTAGGTCGATGATAGATGAAATGTTGAGTTTTGAGGAAACAATGAATTATATTTTATATATTCACCTTGAATACTCTAATGCACAAATGCAAGTCTACATTAGTCAAATGATGTAGTCAATGAAGGTCATTTGGAGCTCAATGTGGATTTCTGACCATAATTACTCCAATGTGGAGTGATTTAGTAATGCTTCCACCAAGTGAATTCATGATGACATGCACAACACATAGCATGCCCAGGTAGTTAATTGATGAAGCAAGTGGAGATTAGACCTTGAGAACATAATGGATGGACATGACAGTTGGGTAGGATAGACATCATCTAATTCCAATGGTGATGCCAAGTATAGACAAAATACTAACAGAGCTAAGTGTGTTAATACAAAACTAAACTATGCATAGCTCAAAAATATTTAGTAATTCCATTTAACAGGGAAACCATGAATTACACCAGATGTTCCCCTATAACCTCTCAAGATCTCATTTTGCTCTGATACTATTGATAGGTATTTGAAGATTTTATGCACAGATTGAACTCATACAATGGAGCAATGGATTCATGCACACGTGAATAATAATTTAACACACAATAATAATATATTTCTCTATTTAATTGAATCATACAAAATATTACATGACACTTATATAGGAAGTGCATAGGCTATATATAGGGATTCTAAAATTCCTCTAAACTCTCACTAATAAACCTCCAAGATATATATGTAATATATTGTTAATCTAATAATGTATACATTTAAATATTAACTATTAATAATGTGAACACTATAAATCTCTAACAAATCCCTAGCTCCACATACCAAGGCTCAAAATATTTTCTAAGTTGATCAAAATGCTCTTGTGACACATGTACATTTGGCATATTATTCCATAACTCATCCAACTCTTCTATAGACACCTTAATGCTAACTCCATCACATCATGCGATTAGTTAGGTGATGCCTTGTGCAAAAGGTTTGAAGACAAGAGTGACCACTTATCACTTGAAAAATAGTTAACCACAATCAAGAGAGATCCTCATGAGGTTATGCAAGACTTCAATATTAGATTTTAAAAAACATGGGACATGATCCCAGTCTTTGTTAGCCTTACTCCAAACTATGTTTTCCTTTACTATCTAAAAGCTATCAATAGTGACATTATAGTAATGATCCAATTTATGGGAGGAAACACACTACCAAATGCTTACGAGGTGGCAATCATAATAGAGAATTATCTAGTATAAGTTTGAAAACTTACTCCTAAGCCATCGATGACTTTAATTCCTGAGATTCAGCCACATTCTATCATCATTCCTCCCCTTTCTACAATTACACCAATGCTAACACTTGTTGTCATACCTACACCAAAGTAAGAAAAGGCTTCAACTAGTTAATCTAGTGATTCCCAAGAAAATAATAATTTCCAAGATCTTAAGAGCATGTTTCAATCCTTTAGAAATGAGTTGGTAAATGTGAAGAGGCAATAACCCTATTTTAATGGACCTTATCAAGCTCCACACCAGCCTCAATAGCAGTCTTATCTAGCAAATAGGACACCCTACAAAAGAAATTTTCAAGGACAAGGCCAAGGATAGGGGTAGCCTAACCATGTTAGGCAAAATAATTATAATCCAAATGTTGTAAGCACCTATAATACTTTGGTCCCTACCCAGAACAAAATTTCTCAAGAAAGTGATGGTACTATGCCTTGGAATCAATATTTTAGTCAATCCATTATCCCAAACACTAAGTTCAACCAAGCTTTCAATGAGTAATGGCATCAAGGTGCTAGCTATGGATACAATCAAGCTCTTATGTCTTAGAGCATAGAAGTACCTATGATGACAAAACCAAAAAAGCCTTAACAAGGCCAAGGGCCTAATGAAGGACTAAATTAGTTAGCTGCTACAATTGTTAACTATGAACAATAAGAGTGTTATGCATTGAGTCAATAGGCCAATTTCATCTAATCATACATTCTAGTGGAAGCTAATACAAGGTTCAAATGAAGGAACATGGATGGTAACTAATGAGTATTCAAAGAGTATCCTACTATTACTCCATTGTTATCAAATCCAAAGGAACCTATTGTTTTTATACCCCAAAACACACAAGTTCAAGGTATGGTTGTGGCTCCCAAAGCACAAGTAAAATTTGATGGTTCACCCATCAATATTGTTGAACAAATGAAAAATTCCAATGTGAGTGTGCCAATGTGGGACGTGTTTTATATGCTTGGTTAGGTGGATATCCTTCAAGAAGGATTGTCAAAGATCAATGTTTATGTGAATCCACCAGACATAAAAAATTTAGTTTCACCAATACAACCATAAGACATAATGAAGGGAAATCAAATAAGGTGGTCAACCTTCCTCCCTTATACATTTTGTTAATCATTGGTGACTCTTTGGTACATAATTTCATGGTAGACAGTGGAGCAAGTACTTTAGTGATGCCAAAATCAATAGTAGATCAACTCAATTTGAAGTATGAACCCAAATCTAAGGGAGTTTTACAGCTTGATGGATCTTAAACTAAACCATCTAGTATTATCAAAGGTCTAGGCTTGACCCTGTATGCTTGTCTTAGTCTTTCAATGGCTTAGGGTGTGTTGATTCTAGATGTGCATCCTCATTTTGATATATGCTTATCTAGAGACTTCATAGCCAAAATTAGGGGTTATCTAGCAAAAAAATGTTCCTAAATTTATTTTAAGATAAGGTATGGGACCAAGGTATCCATCAAAGTTGAGCCTATTGCACAACTTTACATTGAGCTTTATGGGCCAGATTGCTCAAAAATTAATTATACCATCCTAGATGAAGATAATCACTTGGTTGGTCAAAAATTAAACACTCATCCTGAGGAGATACCTAGTATGTTAATAGATGAGTTATGGAGTGAAATTTAATTAATTGACCCTTTATAAGGTGTTGAAGAAAGACATATGGGTGTCTATTGCTTGCATGAGTAAAATGAGTCCATACCATCCCTCACTAGGCTACAGGAATATACTAGTGGTTTGTGGAAAGTGTTATTTGATTGCTCAAGGAGAAAACATGGGGTAGGTGTAGGTGCAATGCTAGTATCTTCCTCAAATGATAGTTACTTCACTTCTTATAGTTTCCAATTTAGTTGTTCTTATAATGCAATTGAGCATGAGGGCCTTTTCCATGGCCTTCAATGGGATAGTAAGAGGGGAATCAAATAGTTAAGTATTTGGGGATAGTGAGATAATAGTGCATTAATTTAGAGGCCAAAACATCACAAAGAATCCCTTGATGAAATTTTATAAACATAGAGTGTGGGATATACTTGAAAACTTTGAGGCCTTCAACATCCAAATAGTGCCAAGGAACCAAAATCAGCATGTTGATAGGTTGGCAGTTGTGGGAACTTAGTTTGATATCCACAAAATGTTGAAGAAGTCTAAAGTGAAGCCAGAAGTTAAAGTGGTGGTAACACCATCAGTGTCATATAATGAAGTTCATTGGTAGGTCTTCAATAGTGAAAATTAGATTGCTTCTTTCTTGCAGCAGGAAGTAGAGTTTTCCCAAATGAACCAATGTGAATTCCAACATCAATATGAGGATCATATTATTCATCTGAAGTCTTTAAAAATTCCTAAAGGGATGGTCATCCTTGAAAATTTTTTCCATGAGGGATATTATACAAGGAAAGACAAGGTAGTGATGTAAATTGATGAAGAGAACTATGAAAGAGTTCTTATCCTCAAAGACAAGTTCCTCAAGCTTGGAAAGGTAAGAAATAAGCCTAAAAATCATTATTTCATTAAACTTTGTAAATAATATTCATACATTTTTGCTTGGGAATATAATGATCTGAGAGGCTTTGATCCCAAGCTATCCCAATACACTATAGAATTGGAGGCTAATGCCAACCCTATCATGCAAAAGAAATGACCTATCAACCTCAAAATTGAAGAGCTTATGAGGAAAGAATTGACTAAATTAATTTAATCCAATATCATCTATCCTATCAATCACTCCTCATGGGTAGCCAACTTGGTACATATGAGGAAGAAGAATGATGAAATCTAGTTATGTGTTGACTTTAGGGATTTGAATAGGGTCTCTTTAAAATATCACTACCCTATCCCATCCATGAAAAAACTCATTCAAATAGTTTTTAGGTTAGAACACTACTCTCTTTTAGATGGGTACTCAAGGTACAACTAGGTGTTGGTAAGAGAAGAAGACTAATACAAGACTACCTTCACCACAAAGTGGGGCATATATGATTATTAGAAGATGTCTTTTGACTTGTAAAACGATGGGAAAACTTTCCAAAGAGCCATGGACATTGATTTATAAGGCTAGTAAACACTTGGATCACCTGAGATTGATCTTTGAGAGATGCAAAGAATATAGGATCTCATTGAATCCCAATAAATGTGTGTTTGTTGTCCATGAGGGAAAACTCTTGGGACATGTTGCCTCAAAGTAGGATTAGCTATTGACCCTAATAGAATAATTGCATCTTCACATTATCATTACCTAAGCATAAGAAGGGACTCCATAGTTTTGTTCAGAGAATAAACTTCATGATAAGGTTTATACTTGGTTTTACAAACTTGGTCAAACCCATCACTGCCATGTTAAAGAATAACCAAGTGTTCACTTGGTCCAATGAAGGTAAAAAAACATTTGAGGCTATCAAGCAAGCCATTTTTGAATCACCCTCACTCATGAATCTTGACTTCTTAAGGGATTTCATATTGTATGCTTTTGCCAATATTGATAATATATCAGTTACGCTGATGTAGAATAATGGTGAAGGACTTGAGCATCATGTTGCTTTTTTTAGTCAAGGGCTTGAAGGATATGAAGCAAGGTATACTTTTTTATAATATAAAGTCCTTGATGTAGTAATAAGCTTTAAAAATTTTAGACCAATTCTCTCTAATAGTAGGATTTATCTTATGGTGTCTAATCCTGGAGTAAGGGACTTCCTTCTTAACAAAGACTTGAATGAGAAGAGGGCTAGTTGGATTACTAAAGTCATGAAAAATGATGTAGAGATCAAGATCACTAAGATAGTAAGAGGCAAATTCTTATATGAGCATATGGTTGATGACCTTCAAGAAGATAAAGTAGTTGTCTTGGTGACACAAGACAACTCACAAACAGATACACCTACACCTCACACTAGTTGGCTCCAGGATATGACACATTTATTGATAATAGGCAAGTGCTCACAAGGTATGAATAGAGTAATAATAAGTATTTTAGACTTCAGTCTATACCTTATGCATTAGTTAATGGGATTCTATTCAGAAAAGACCCCAATGGAGTGCTTCTAAGGTGCATTAACGATGACCAAGTCACAGGGCTCTTGGAACAATTCCATGATGGGCTTGTAGGAGGCAATTTTACTCCAATAAATACAATATAAAAAGTGATGAGAGCTATTTATTATTGGCCCAAAATTTTCAAGGATACATATACAAGGGTTAAAAAGTGCCAAAAGTGTGTTCTCTTTGTATGTAAGCAAAGATTGGCAGCCCTTCCTCTCAACCCAATTTAGGTGAAACAGCGCTTCATGCAATAGCATTTGGAATTCGTAGGAATGATAAATCCATCTTTCAATAGATGACATAAATTATTACTCACTACTCTAGACTACTTCACCAAGTGGGTGGAATCAATTTCCCTAAAAGAATCAAATGAAATAGTAGTGTTGGATTTCAATTATAGCATAATAATGAGGTTTGGTGTACCAATAATAATAATTTTAGATAATGCCTCAACATTTATTGGCATGAGAAGAAGTGAATGGGAACTTCAACTAAGCATCTGTAATGGCCTGATAGACTCAATAAATAAAAACTTGATAAGTACTATCAAGAGGACTATGGGAAAGAATTAGAGAGTGTGGCACACAAAATTAAGGACAATCTTATGGTCTAATAGAGTGACTCGCAAATTTGCCATTGGCAACTCACCTTTTGTCCTTGTATATAGGAGGGAGGCTAAATTTCCCATCTCTCTTAATTTACCTACCTAGGAGTTAGTCCATCATCTTGAGTTGATGGAGAGTGAACCTATGAGCATGAGGATGGTAAAGCTCATGGAGCTGGAAGAAAATTAGGACCTTGTGATGAATACACTAGAGTCACAACAAGCTCAAGTCAATAAATCTTTTGATAATAGATCCATAACAAAGGACATCAAATAAGGGGTTCTAGTCCTCAAGTGGGATTCAAATAAGGTCAATCCAAGAAGCCATACCAAGTTTGACAGCTTATGGATCCCAAAATTAAGCACAAGGTCAACAAGTCAGAGGATCCTAAGATTAAATGTAGTGATGACAAGTCTCACAATCATGATGATTTAGCAGATCAATGGTATGTATTTGATCATGTAAAAAATAGATCAATGACATGCATTCAACCATGTAGACCAGATCGATGGTATGAGTGAGGTCAACAATTCAATGAGCCTAGATTGCATGAAAGGTCATCATGTGGTGTAAGCATGTTAACTAGATGGATATTGATAGCAAGGTCCATAGAAGACATGTGGATCTACCAAGTGTCACAATCTCTACCAAGATCAAGGATCAATAGTCAAAGATGAAATTCAAATCTAAGAGATTCCTAAGGAGATTGACAAAGCAAATTTGATCAAGTTATAGGGGGAACAAGAGGAGTACATGTGTCCTAATTTGAAATGGTCATATGTTTAGATATGATGAAAATTATGGTAGGAGGATGCCACACACGTAGACATGTTGGATAAAAATATTTGGTGGACCCAGGTAGGCTAATGCTAAAACTAAGATTAAATGCAATTCAAGTTAAGCTAGAGAAAATAGTTTTAATCTGATATCACCATTAAAGCTCAGTCATCCACCTCAAAAAAATTTTGCCTATAGTCTCTTAAAACGCTAGCATATCTTCAATCTTAAGGATTTGGTGGTATAATGTCACAAAGAAGTTCTGAGTCTTATTCATGATCATGAGACTAAATATCCTGATGGATCTTCATTAAATCATGAGTATGTGAAAACCTATAAATAGGATTGGTTTTTTAATATAGTAGACCTATGTTCAAGGTTTAAGGTAGGGGAAAAGTTGTGATTATGAAAGGTGTGTCTTATCTTTTGACATATTCATATCATCCACTTTCAGTAGGTACATGCAACCATTTAAAATAGACATAGTCCTGGCTCAGTCATGTCCATGGATATGAGGATTTTGTCTTTATAATGAAGGAAAGTGGAGGATGGTATAGAGATCCAAGAGAGAGATCCAGTGGTTGGAGAGTGAAAATGGAGCATTAAATTATTTTTTGGGGTCTTTGGAGGCTCTTCCTTATTAGTAGATCATGACTCATCATCCTCAACAACAAAGTTTTATCTTCAAGTATGTTTCTCAGCCAATGAGGGAACTTCAAGACTAGTTAGAGATAATTAAGGTTAAATTACTTAGGAAGGATTATTCCTAATTGATCCAAATGTGGTTTAGAATTCATAGAATGTGGTTGCAACTCATTTATTGAATTTGATATGCTCATATCTCTCCTCTCTCTCTTCCCTTTTCTCCTATATCTCCCATTTTCTTCCATTTATTGGAAACTGTCTAATTTTTTTCATTTTGGAGAGAAGAGACTCTTATTTGATAAGGAAAAACCCTATCAAAATTTGTATGAAAGACCTCTTGAATCAATAAAGATCAATTCTTCACCTATCTCTTGCTTTTGAATTGTGTTTAGCAAGCTTGTGCAAGATGGCATTGTAAAGGATTTTCTTCCACATCCATTGTCCTTCTTTCCTACCTATTTTTACATTCTTTTAAGTTAGTTGTAAGTCTAAATGTATTCTCTTTCTACCATTGAAGGATGTTTGGTGTGAATCTTAGAATTCCTCTTTGCTTTGTTCATTGCTTGTGAGCCTAGTTTGTAAAACACTTATGTAAATTAGCTAGTTTGTGAGATTGTGTGAGTTAGAATCATCTTATACTTCATTAGTGTTTATTTCATGCTTATGTGAGTTTTCATTTGAATTTGGTACATCACCTTTTTTATCTCTCTTAGTAACCCTATACCCCCTTTTTATCCCTTTTCCAAGCAATAAGCATTAGTCTAGGTGATCGATCAAGAGGAAGTTGGTTTTCTCCAGAGGTTCAACCCCACTATAGGATACCCACAGCCTAGGGTTGCTCCCATACTATGGTTGGGAGTGGGATGGCCTGAAGAACTCTCCTAGAAGGGTACAAGTCTATGCCATGATAGGGACATGAAACACTATGGTGTAAAGAAGTCCAGAATGAATAACATAGAAGATGGAAAGATAAGATTTAAAAATGGGATAGGACGGTACTAGATGGATTTGTTCAAAATACTTTAAAATATTAGACAAAATGAGATCTCGGTCAAAGAATACATTGAATATTTATACAAGATCACCATTAAATCAGGACATAATGAGGTGGATAAGGATAAGGTCACATTATATTTAAATTAAATATGCTTTGGAATATAAGATAACTAAGTATGGATCAAATTCAAACTATCAAATAAGTTTAATAGTTTGCATTCAAGGTAGAGGATAATTTGTCATGCAGATAATAGAAAAACACACAAGATAAATGGAATTAGTGTAAAGAGGTTTAGAAAGGAACCTATAGATATGATGCACATAAGTCATATTGTGAATCAACATGCACCTCCAAGATAAAATTGGTTCTCATAATTTAGAATGAGAGAACACACATGGAGATGGTGGGATTTACCAGACTTGGAGATGAAGCAGATTTGGTCAAGGAAAGGTTAAGAGGATTCATAGGAATATGATTTAAGTGTGAACAACTAGGGCATCAAGCATATGAATTCCCATAGGTACAAACTGAAGGAAGTAAAAAGTGATGTTGTTATGCACATTGAGCATAGAGATGAGGAGTCAATTGGATTGATTAAGCATTTAGAAGAACCTGAGTGTGGGGAAGTGCTCATGTTGAAGAGGGTTCTATTGAAACTACTGTGAGAGCATAAGGAACTAGCATAAAGGAAAAGTATTTTCCATACCATATGTAAATAAAGTAGAAAATACTATAGATTGTTAATATATAATGGTAGCACATATAACTTTGTATTAAATGAAATGGTTGATAATCTATGTTTGAGGAGAGTGGGGAACCCAACCCCATATAAAGTGTCATGGTTGTAGAAAAGATAATAGATTTTAGTTAATGAGCAATGTCTAGTGAAATTTTAGATAATTGCATACCAGGATGAAGTATGGTGTGATGTGATGTCAATGGACATATGTCATGTACTTCTAGGGAGGCCTAGGTAATTTGATCATAAGGAATTACATGATGATCACGTGAATATTTATTGTTTGGAGAAGGATGGGATAAAAGACACCTTAAGTCCCTTGAAATATGAATAATAAATAGGGCTCAATAGTGTTTATGCAAGAGAATTGATGGTTTATAAAAAGAGTTCCTAAGATGTGGTGTAAGAGAAGGTATGCTATGAGCTCATACCAAATATGGCCTAGAAGCCAACAAAACTAAAGAAATACTTCTACACGAAGTGAAAGAGATTTTGAATGTCTTCACTAACATTATATTGAGTGATTTTATATAAAAATACCAGGTCCATAAGGAGCACTAATCATCACATGGATATAATTTTAGGAGTGAGTTTGTAAAACTAAGCCATGCATAAGATGATACCAATGGAAAATGAGTAAATACAGAGGCAAGTACATGATTTATTAGAGAGGGAATTAATTAATGAAAATTTAATCCCATGCATAATAACTACAATATTGACACCTAATAGAGGGGATAATGGTGAATTTGTATAGATTCATGATCTATTAATAATGTCACGATCAAGTATAGGTTTACATTGCCATGTATAGATGAGATGATGGATTATTTGATTGGTATAGAGTACTTCAGGAAGATAAATTTAAAGATTAAATATCACCAAATTAGGATTTACGAAGAGGATGAATAGAAGTCAAAGTTTAAGACAAAGGAAGGGCTATATGAGTGGTTAGTTATGTCATTTGGATTAACTAGCATGACAAGTACATTCATGAGACTGATCAATCAAGTGTTGAAACCATTCTCAAGAAAGTATGTCATTGTGTATCTGTATGACATTTTAGTATTCAATAGAATAAGGGAATATCATGTGGCACATATGTGTAATGTGTTGCAAAGGTCACACAAGGAGAATTTGTTGATCAATGTAAATAAATGAAACTTTATGAAGGAAGAGCTAGTATACTTAAGTTTCTCAATATCTAAGGAAAGATGAAAAATAGACCCTAATAAAATGTGCACAATAGTAGTGTGGCCATTGTTAAGAAGTGAATTTGAATCAAAAAAAATTTATGGTCTAGTGATCTTCTATATTAATTAATTAGAAAATTTAGTGGAAAGTGCATAGAAATTATGGAGGTAATGTAAGGATATCACAAGGAATTTTCTTGGATGGAAGAAGTGAAGCGTAATTTCTAATAGTTGAAGATCAAGGTATGAGAACAACTAATGTTGGCATTATAATATTTCAATGAGGTATTCCAAGATTACGATGCGAGTGGAACACCAATTTACATAGTGTTGATTCAATAAGGTTTTCCTATAACTTACTTTGGCAAGAATTTGAATGATGTGAAGTGAAAATATTCTATCTATGATTAAGAATTATATGCAATTATGTAAGAACTGAAGAAATAGAGGCATTATTTATTGTCAAAATATTTTGTGTTATACACAGATCATCAAGTGATAAAATTTATCAATAGTCAAGGAAAATTAAATTAAAGACATATGAAGTGGGTAGATTATCTAGAGAGTTATATGTTCATGCTCAAACATAAGAGTGGAAAAAAATAAGGTTGTAGATATACTAATCCAAAGAGTGTTAATGATGAATGATATGAGATTCAAACTATTGGTGTTTAGCTCAATTTAAAAGTTATACCTAGAGGATGAAATTTTTCATGATGCATGGAAAACATGCATAGATTCAACAAGTATAGATTGGAAGTCATGGCTAGATTATCTGATTCAGTAAGGGATGATTTTTAGAGGATCATAATTTTGCATACCCAAGGGGTCAATGTGTGAAAATCTAATCAATGAAAAGCACAATATAGGATCGGTAGGACATTTTGGTGGTGACAAGATTCTCACATTTTTGGATGAGTTGTTTATGGCCAAATATGGATGCATATGTGAAAAAATACTTATAAGAGTGTCAATTTTTCTAATTATCAAAATGGAAAATCCAAAACATGGGTTTGTACCAACCCTTAACCATACAAGAGAGATCGTGGGAGGACATAAGCATGTATTTTTTACTTAGACTGTTGAGAACATAGAGAGGAAATGACTCCATTTTTTTCGTGGTGGAAATTTTTTTTGAGATTATACATTTGCTTTCCTATAAAGGAATAGTGATGCAATAAATATCGCCAACTTATTCTTCAGGGAGGTGGTGGTATAACATGGACAATTATATGCAATATAGTTTCAATAGGGATACTAAGTTTTTAGGCCATTTTGGTGCACATCATGGAATAAATTGGGAGAAAAGTTAAACTACATTTTCACTTACCATCCACAAACTAATAGACAAACTGAAGTTGTCAACAGAAGCCTTGTAAATATGTTCGTATGTCTAATCAAAGACAAATTGGTGCAATGGGACATGGTATTGATGCAGCCAAATTTGCATACAAAAATTATTTGAATAAGAGCACTAGGAATTAGTTGATGTCTAGTTGGGAACTATTAGTTGATTAATTTTGTAGTTACCTAATTGGTTGGAGCAGTCTTCAACTAGTTAACCAACATATAAAAAGGGGATTCGAGGTTCATCCTACAAGGTAGATTGGGACAAAGGAGAAACTCTACCAAAATTTGGAAACTAAGGTGGTTAGAGAGAGAGAGAGAGAGGGCCCAAGGATATTACCTTGTATGACAATATAAGGACCTAGATATTGTAATATTGATATTTTCCTTAATCAAATCGATCAAAACATTACATGTAGCTCATGTTAAATGAGACATCATATGTAATTCTGATTTGAATAGCATATCAAGCTTTTTATTGAGTTTTTTGCCATTGTGTGCATGAGTGTGAATGTGTTAGATACAAGGTTAAAATAATCATTCATTTTGTAGCTTGGCTTCTCTTCATTCTAAACTTGACCCAAACTTGCACCACTTAATTATGATTTTTCATGAATTTAAACCTAAAACAATAAATAAATAAATAATGAATTTAAATTAAAATCATAACTATCTAAATACGCTACACATCTTTAAAAACATAGAATATTATTTTTATTCTCAAGAGTTAATTATGTTTTAATGTAGAATTTATGCACCCAAAGTAGAGAATTTAAGACAACATATACTTGAATAAGTACATAATGTTCTTACTATGCTCATCCATCCTTTAAAAAAAATTGTACATAAATTGAAATAGTATTATTATTAGCAGGAATTAAAGTAAGACGTGTAAAAAATTTTAGCCAAGTGCCTCGAATTTTAGGGTATAAAATTTGAACATTGTTATCTTAAGTGGTGATTATACCCTCATGATGTACTAAATGATAAATGAGTTATTTTTTGTATGAATTTCATATCAAAACTACTTAAGTCTTGATATCATAGATACTATCTTTATTTTAGTTTATAATTTAAACAAAGCTACACATTTTATACCTTTAAATCTCAATGATGATGCTCTCACACTTGCATCAAGATTTATGGGAAAAAAATAAGATTTCGTGATTTACCTAAATTCATCATGTCAAATAAAGATAAAATTTTTACTTCTCAATTTTTGATAATATTAACTTCAAATTTTGAAATAAAGTTGAATTTTTATTTCTAAATATCAAAATGGAGAGACTTTATGATTTATTGTATTCAAACATAAATTCATATGTAATGGGTGGTATTAAGAACATTTTTTATTTATCTATTATTAGTATTTGGTTGGTATTATTGGTTTTACCTCATTTAAATAATATTATTTACTTGTCAACCATTATCAATTAGATAAGAATGTGTATGAAAATTTGAATTTATGTTTGAAAGTTTATTAAGGAAAATTTATATTTTATTACGATTCTCCTTACCACTAAAAAGAAAATAGTTCCCTTGACATACAGCGAATCACATGTTATCATTTTATTCATTTTCCTTGGTATCAGCGCAGATGTGATCGATATTTACTCCACCCGAATAGCTTACGTGTCTGGAGGAAGAGAGTGCACATAACAAGAATCCACTAAACACCATTTAGTCTGTATAGATGTGGGAGTGCATTCGAATAGACCTTTCTTAGAAATACAGGTCTGCAATACTGAGCCCTCACTTGGAAGCCTTACGATTGGTTGGAAAAGAAAGGAAAGGTGTTTGCTTTGAAGTAATCTATCTGGATATCTGGCAGAATGTGTAGCACCTCTTTCGACCGAACTTTTCTGCATAATGTTGTAAAATTGGCAGTGGGTGGCATGGGCATTATATGATTATAATTGAAGCGTTGAAAATGTGCATTATTATTCACTCTACTTTTGATACAAATTATGCAGCGAACAAAGCCCTGTTGAAGGAAAAAAACATCATACCTCGAGCGTTAGCAGCACTTCCATACTTCAAAAGCATCTTTTTGTAGTTTCATAGTAACCATATTGGCATAATCAATGGAATCCATTAGGACTACATAGCTAAGGATCTCTGTTTATTAACCTCGTATTTTTTTTTCCAAAGCCAAATGCAACTGCCGATAACAATTAAAATACATTTATTTGTAATAATATTCTAATTTTTTTTTTTTTTTTTAAAGATTAAAGTATTATTATATTATCGGTAAAATATGCCCAACATTGACATGACCATGGATACTGCAAATATTAAGAGTTAATGTTAATCGGCCTTGGGACAGTTTATTAGTGGTGAAATGATTACGGACTGTATACGCTTTGTTCTATGCATTTTAGCCTTATATTTGACATGCACCAACAAAAGGAAACTGGCAATTATAAAGTTCTATGCAAAAATTCAATTTATTAATTAGGAGAATAAAATTACATGATTCCTCATGAAGTTCCACATATTCAGAAACCAATCCAATCAAGAGCTTGTGCGTAATGATCCTAGATAAGCTTTGGTGCAGCCCACGAATGCATGCAAAACTATAAATAATCTAAATAAAGCTAAAACGTCCTAAGGTTTTCTATGGTTTCTAAGGCATCTTATTTAGTAATAAAGGTATGAAATTGGAACTTATTGTTTCGGATAAACATTATAATGGAATAAAATATCATTCCTTATAAGCTTAGATGGTTCTACCAACTTAACATGAATCGTGGAAATCAACTTATTTCAAAGGTAGTAAATGTGAATGTCATGTTAGATATATATGGGGTTTTGATTTTTATAATTATTTCAATTCATGTTTTATCCAAATCATTAAATTTGGGACATGGTTACGACGTAGTCTAGGGGTATTTTAAGGAAAACTGTTTGGCAGTCTTGAAATGCATGATTTTCAAAGTTATATAAAATTTTGGCGGTTACTATTATAACAGAAAAGTATAGAATGTGGAGAAAATTAATGGGCCTTATTTGGTTAGGTAACCTTACAATAAATTCATCATATTCATTATCAGAAAAATATAGAATGTGTAGAAAATTAATGGGTCTTATTTGGTTAGGTAATCTTATAATAAATTCATCATATTCATTACTATTATGATATATATGTAAATGTTAAAAATATAGTACATATAACTTTTAATGTTTTATCTTTGAGTATATGTTTACTTTGAGCTAAAATTCTCTTTGATAGAACTTGAGAGTAACAACGGGTATACGATAGATTCTTGATGCAAATGGAAATTACATAAGAATAGTGGGAGTAGGAAAGCATGTCCATTTTCAAGGAAAGAACACATAGTCACGGGTATTTGGGACAGATTAGAATCTCTTAGGGTGAGATTTACTTTAGATTTTTATTATAGACGAGAGAATAACAATAATGCAAACCAAACTATACAAACCAACCTACCAACAATTAGCAACATGCAAATCGTTAGACCTACTAAAACCGCTCCATGGCACTTGTTGTGTTTAACATTGATATTCAAAAGATACATTCATTATTAATTTTATGAATACTTAAAATTCTATTTAGAACATTATATTACTCTACTTGATATATTTTCCATTATGATCTTTTCAATTGATTATATAAAATTATATGTTGCTTATAGTTCTCCATCAAAAAAAATGTTATTGAAGTAATTTCGTTTTGCATATGTATAGTTAGAGATATGTTTGGGGTTATGGTGTTAGTGTAAATGAGTAGATTCAAGCTCTATGAAACTATCTCAGTGACTAGTTTGGTCACATATTTAAAGGACGTCCACACTTTATTAGTATCAGTTACTTTTGTATGTTTCACTATTTTATATGTCGCATGTACATTTCAATGATTTGTATATGATATTATAACATTGTGGTTTGAGACTTTTTATGTTTTATTTTTCTTTTACCTATGATAATCAACTTTTTGATTTATGGATCATTGATTGATAGCTATTAACACAGATAGCACAAAGATATAATATTTATAAGTCTATTATTTTAGATCATTATTGTTCCTTTTTTACTTTAAGTTTGGTTGAACTTGTTCTAATTTATTTAATGTCATAATTCATCTTGGTTTTCATTATTTATGTATTTATTATGATTTTCATATTTACTTTATTTACATCTTGATTTGCATTGTTAACATTGTTATTTGAAATGATAGTTGACTTGTTTATGTAGCATTGAAAGCATTTTTAGTTTTGTTTTCAACTCTTAGATTACTTCAATGCACCATGGAAATTTGTTCATTGTATTTGTCAATATTTATTTAAATATTATTAAATACAACTTAAATTATTTAGACCATTAATATTTTGTTAGATAAGAAAATAAAATTATGTAATAAAATGTTAAAAAACATTGTTAAGTTGATAGCAAACCCCTCCTTTTAAAAAAAAACTAGTATCAATTTTTCCACACAGAAGTGGTGATCTCCAACCCCGGACTAAATATTTTGTTAGATAAGAAAATAATATTATATAATAAAATGTTAAAAAACATTGTTAAGTTCCCTTAGCATTCTATGGCTTTAGATACAACCACTTTATTTCCATGGACTCACCCTTATCCCGACGAAAGGATGAAGTGATATCATTGTAGATCACGTCTGCTCTTTCATCCTTTGGTTGGGATACCCTTTGGATAATTCTCATATTCTATTCTCTTCTCTTCTCTTGGATTTATTCTATAAATACAAAGCGATGATGTGGTACTGTTCCAGATTACATTATGCTCGAGTACTGTTCCCAAAATGAGAATTCCACCAACACATAACTGTGAAGGGGTTTTATCCATGGAATCCCTTACGTGGAAGCCCTGGCCAAGCATGCCCACATTCAACGTGCGGTCAATTTTTTTAATATTTATTGAAATTATTTTAATTTCTTTTTTAAGTTTTTAATAGATTGGCCATATTACCAAATCCACTTTAATTTGCTTAATTAAACTTCAATGCAATATGGATAAAAGCATTATAGTTATATTGTGATACAAATGCTATATCACTAGTTAAATAATGTGTGCAAAATACTAATAAAAATTTAATAGAGGTGATCAAGGAAGGATTAGATGTTTATCTTGAATATTGTTAGATTTGACATAATAGTCATAAAAAGGTAATTGTAGAAAAGCGTATTTAGAAATGATAAAGACTTCATTAAAAAAATTGTTAGTGAACGAAAAAATCTCTCAAGAGCGTGATTTCTTCTCTTGATAGTTAAAAGAGGAAGTGACGATTTTGAAAAATGATAAAAACCACTCCCCTAATTTTTTTTACTATCATGCTTAATTTATTGATGGTTTTTAATGTTATAAATCTGTTCTAAGCTCGAACTAATCTTTTATTTTGTTGTTTTTAAACTTTACCTATTTTATAGATTCTCGATACTACACTTATTTTTTTAATAATCTTATATATTTATTTTATTAATTTATATAATAAAATTTATTTTAAAAAATAAAAGATAAAATAAATATATAAATAAAATCAGATGTTTACTATTATTGTGTTATCGTAGAAGTTTCCAATCACTCCAAACTCGAGTCATATTTTTTTTATTTTCCTTCAATATTTATATAGATTGACATAATCATTTTTTTAAATTAGCTTTTTTTTTATTGTAATTTTTTTTTGTTAATATAATGTGAAGCATTCCAATAGTAAAATATTTATTGAAATTATCTTTTTTTTTTTTAAAAAATTAATAATCGATCATATCATCAAATATACTTTGATTTGATAAATTATAATATAGTGTAAAATGGATAAAAGTATTATAGTTATATTATGACACAAATACCATTTTATTTTGATTGGGTTGAATAATGTGTGCATCATCATCATCATCATCATCATCATCATCATCATCATCATCATAAATGTATCATATCTATATTATGGCACAAATACTCATTTGCTTAATTTATTTGGGTCATAAGTCATCCAAAAATACATTTGAGGGAATGACAAATAATTAGTAGCTTAAAGAGACATCATGGATCCATTCATGCCAAAGGTTATTTTTCTTCAATCCTGATAGGTACCTGAAGAGTTTATACATAGGTTTAACTCATAAAATAGAGCAATGGAGTTATGCACACAAGAATAATAATTTAACACACATTAGTAATATATTTTCTATTTAATTTAATCATATGAAGCATTGCATATCACTTATATAGGGAGTGTATAGGCTAATATGGGGATCCTAATATCCCTATAAACTCTAACTAATCAACCTCCAAGCTATATACATAATATATTGTTAAGATAATAATATATACATTTAACTATTAAATATTATTAATGTGAAATTCACCCCATATAAACATTATTAATTCCTAGCATACATCCCCTTAATGTGAATATGGGAGAAAGAATCAATCATGTATCTACACCTATGCTCATGATTTGGTGATTTTCTCAGGATAACCACAAATCTTAATGATGATTTTTCATATATATCTTACCAACAACCAAAAAGAGATAATTTTCAAATGGTTTACCAACAACCATAAAAAAATGGTTTTACAAGTGGCTTACTAACAACCACATCATGATGTGTAATACTTTTATCAACTCTCTTCACTATCTCACATTCAAAAAAAATACAGAGGAATGTTTAGCCCACTTTTACAAATGTAAAAAGGAATATTGTCTCTATTCTTATTCAACACAACTGAAATAAAAAAACCACCAAAAAAAGTCACCACACCACATGGTCCCCATAGTTGGTGAATGATGAGAGGCTTTGAAAAACCTCCATGCTCTGTTTCCTCCAACCTTTATCAATCTTGATACTTACTCAACTAATGAAGATTTGAAGCTCAGACTTTGCATGTCATTTTTTATGATAAGACTTCCCCTCGAGACTTGTGTACTTTTTCCAACTTGGACATTGCAGTCATCCAAAAATGCATCCATATACAAAATGATATTTTTGACTTTGACACATTTTATTGACGTTAAAATGACTCTTAATTTTAAAACTTGACTCATTTTGTTTTGATAATACAAGACCTTAAAGATTTGAACAATAAATTTACAAAGTGATTCGATAATTAAAAACCTAATGACTAAACTTTTGATACTTTTAAATATAAAACTGCTATAATGAGTCACTATAACAACCAAATAACTCATTATACAATTCTATCAAACTACTTCAAAAGACACTGACTTTATATATATAAACACTTGTACTATAGTCAATTACTATTGACATATTGAATAGACACAACCTTAAAAGTGCTTTAAAATATAAAATACTAAACTTAACAAGGGGCATGATGTGCCAAGTCTATATATATATATATATATATATATATATATATATATATATATATATATATATATATATATATATATATATATATATATATATATATATATAAATATAAGGGAGATCAGATTATTATTCTGAAAAATGAATGGTTTGAATGGTATTAGGATTGCCTCATTTGTTTTATTGAATCTGAGTGAGTTATCCAATGTATCGGATTGTGAAATGAATTATACTATATAGAGTAAACAAAAAAAATCAAGTTGAAAATCCAACTTGTTGACTCACGTATAAGACCTACAACTTCAACAAAAGGTGTATCCAATAAGAAATATTTTCAAACACCAAGCTATTTATTTTTCCACCAAAGGTTATCAAACCATAGGTAGAAGTTGGGGATCGATCACTGGTCCCTTGTTTCTATATCAAAAATACCAAGACTAAAAAAAATAGAAACATCAATGCAGCACAAGCTTGAACTTAAATATGTGACTAATGAGAAGGGTGTTCTATATTTGGCTAGCTCTCCCACCAAAATAATAGGTGTCTATAAGGACCTAAAGATTACATGAGCATCTTGCCCCAATTGTGTCATTACTCAAGATGTTATGGCTATTGACTTACCCACATACTTTCCCCTATGCTTTAAACAAATAAAACTGCCAGAAAGAATATAACTTGGATCATATCTTCATGATTGAAAATATTGTATACAAGTCATACCAAAATTATAGAGAAGTTGTACATAGTGCTTATTCAAGAATGAAATGATCATCAATATCTTTTCTGTTAATGTTGATTTCTAGCAGAGACATTTTGTATGTACGCTCAAAAAGGAATTCAACTTGCTATATCAAATGCACTCAATATAAATGGTTACAATCCTAAGTTATAACTAACTCATGTTCATTTTTATATTGCTTTCTTTCCAATGGATAATTAAAAATCATCCTTTGTAATTATCCCTTGTTTTAACATTGCTTTAAACAAATAACACTGTCAAAAAGAATATAACTTGGATCATATCTTAATGGTTGAAAATACTATCTAAAATTCATACCAAAATTATAGAGAAGTTTTACACAGTGCTTACTCAAGAATGAAATGAACATAGATATCCTTTTTGTTGATGTTGATTTCTGGCAAAGACATTTTGCATGTACGCTCCAAAAGGAATTCAATTTGATATATAAAATACACCCAATATAAATGGTTAAAATCCTAAGTTATAACTAACTCATATTCATTTTTGTATTTCTTTCTTTCCAATGGATAATTGAAAATTGACAAGCAACATTGTAGGAATATGGTGGTTGAGGCATTCTTTTGGAAGTGTGAATAAATTTACTAGATGTAGAACTCCATGCATTGAATTATGATAATATTTGATTATATAAATTTGTATTTACCATTAAGAAATCATATTCCATGTTTATAAGTTATCATGAATAGGAAGAGTGCAAAAGTCAAAATATACATGTAATACATAGCAAAATTTGAATGGCAAGGATTTGATTAAAGAAAGTCATAATTTTCAACCAGATGTTACACGTAATGTTTATGACTATAAAGGAGACTAACCTAATCACTAAAACACAAAGAAACATGAAGTACAAGGTTACATTATAAATTGATATAAACACCCTTTTTATAGCAATACCAAGAAAAGTTATTTTCCAGTTTACAATATAAATAATAGATATAAATTTGTGGTAGTAAGGGAAATGAAGAGCAAGGGCCTATACATGAGGTCATGTTAAACTATTGAATTTGTGTGTTCATTTCTACCACATAATGCACACTACATAATAGTGTGTAATGTTTAAGATAAAAGCAATATATAACTATAGCAACCACACATAAGAGCTTATAGCACTTATAGTCACAATTACACAAATCAGGTTTAAAAGTTTACTCCTAATATTTAATAATTTAGACCAAAAAAGTTTTAATAACATCTTATGTAGTAAGGAGATACATAGGCAAGTGTTCCTTGATCCATGTTCTATATATAGTAAGTTTCAAGGTCAAGACCTATTTTTTTATAATTTTCCTTCAAATTTTAAACACAAAATTATCCCACAATATAATTGAATGGAGTATAAAACATTTATAACTTACAGGTGAAACATCTCCTCTCCCCAAAAGCCTCATATCTAATCTTTAGCCTATGCAATTTAGACAAGGCAAAAACAAATAAAAGTGACTTTCTACTCATTATCCCAATCTTAGCCAAAAAATATATTAAAAAACCAAGTAAATCAAAGCATTCAATGTAGAAAACATATATAACTTACCAAGGGAGGACTATTTGTTGACACCCTCTAGTGTAACCAGTGTTTTTAAAATAAAGACAAAGGGTAATAGGAAGGATAGGATTAACACTATATATAAAATACTTCTATAGGAAAGATGGCGTGCAGTACTCTTAATCTTTGAAAAGTTGAGGAAGGCATTTGTAACTGAGATGGTGATTTTCCCCATGCTAAGAGATATGTGGACCTGCAATTGCTGCCTCAAACACCAAATCACCATCACAACCATCTAACCCTACAACCTACATACAATTAATTATGATCTTGTAAAATTTAGCTATAGGAAATATTTAAGTCAAAGAAAAACATCGAATATAATCTTGGATTTTAATATGATTATTTAAAGGTAAACCGAGTAATAAATGATTAGAATGATTCTCTAATAATGGAACAAAGATATGTGTAGAAGACAACCCTTGGAAGAAGACACATTATTGGGAGGTAGAGAAGGCTTCAAAGGAATTTATTCAATGGAGGACCAAGTATTCATTTTGAAATATTCACATAAACCTAAGATATCACAATGTATTGATACTCAATCAAATCAATCCAATTTAATGTAATGCTTATATAGTTAAGTGGTAGACAAAAGATCAGACAGATAAAAAAATTTAGCCAAAGGAGAGATTTAGTAGTATTCTTAAGTGTGTTGGTTCTTAACCAAGACAAAATGATTCAATGGAAAATGTCTTACGGTACATAGGATAGACCTTTGGTTATTTTCTTCCATGGGCTCTATGCATCCTTCTACCCATGAATCGAGAATCTATCGACCTCTTTTGTAACTGTAACAGTTGCATGATTTGAAATATACCTTTATGTCCATCCCCTCTTAAATAAGTTTGAATTTTTAAATCCACTTGTTTATGCCATGGATCCCCTACAAATAGTAAAAAGGCAAATCAAAATAATCAAAGTATGATTATAAAATAACACTGCCATGCACTTGCTTCAAATTTAACCACATAAAATCCAGTTAAATATTTATTACATCATTAAAGTAACCACCTAAAACCTAGATCCTATTTTTAAAGACCAAAAAAATAGTATAAACCAGCAGCATGTAATGAAAATCTTTTGATTTTTCAAACCATTGTCCAAGAATTTGAAGTTACAAGAAACTGTAGCAGCACAAGTTCATAGAGGGTAGATATGACATTGCTTGATGCCAAGAAATTGACTTCTTAGTATTAAAAAATCTCAAAATCTCCACGAAAAAAATGAATAGCAAACATGAATTTATTCATGTGGGTAATTGATGGCTTCTACAAAGATGGAAACTAGATGTAAGCCACAATGACATTGCCCTAGTAAATGGTTTGACATGTGTTGTGTTTTGTAAAATTAATTAAATCAAGCAATTTGTTGTCTCTCAATTAAATTTGGACTCACTACCAAGATATGGCTATTAGCCAGCCATTCAGTGATTAAGCTCCCCATGCACACTGTGAATTCATCATGATTGTTGCACAGAAACCCAAACCATTTTCCTTTAATTAACATGAAGGCTGCAAGAACATGTATTTTTTTAGACCAATCCCAATATTCAAAATAATATTTTTTATTCACTTGATTAAAAACCTTGCTATTTACTATCTTAAAAGTTTCAAATATTTCTTCTATCATAAAAATCATGTAATATGATTGGCTAAAAAAGTAAAGGATAATTGTAGGTAAAGGCAAACTAATTACATCATTCACCTTTTGGGACTAATAACCTTGAGCCAATAAAGACTCAATACTACTATAATATTTATGGACTATAATATAAATCAATAATTTAAAACTAAATTAACACCTATGTAATGGTTCTTTCTTTGTGTGAGATGGAATGCAATGGATATTTGAATGGAATTGAATCTATGCATAGGGTTGTTGATGAATGTGTGCTTCCATATTCCTAGCTAGAGGTAAACAACAAAGAGAGTCAAATCCAATCATCTAATATGAGATGGAAATAGGTGTTTAAAAAAAATTAGGTATAGTTTTAAATGGTGGATCAACTGTACACATGCATCAAGTAAATGATGGAGAGAAATTATTAGCATGTAACGTAAATCTCTCCTCTTTGAATAAGTTGTGATAGATTTCTATGCAGGTTTATGGTAGATGAAATGTCAAGTTTTGAGGAAACAATGAGTTATATTTTGTATATTCACCTTGAATACTTTGATGCACAAATGTAGGTCTGAATTAGTCAAATGATGTAGAAAATGCAAGTCGTATGGAGCTTGATGTGGATTTCTGACTAGAATGACTCCAATGTGGAGTGATTTAGTAATTCTTCCACCTAGTGAATTCATGATGACATGCACAATACACAGCATGCCTAGGCAGTTGATTGATGAATCAAGTGGAGATTAGACCTTGAGAACATAATGGATGGACATGATAGCTAGGTAGGATAGACATCAACTAATTCTAATGGTGATGCTAAGTATACAAAAAATACTAACAAAACTAAATGTGTGAATACAAAACTAAACTATGCATAGCTCAAAAATATTTAGTAATTCCATCTATAGGGGAAATCATGAATTACACCAATTATTCCCCTAAAACCTCTCAAGATCTCATTTTGCTCTGATATTATTGATATGTATTTGAAGATTTTATGCATAGATTTAACTCATGCAATGGAGCAATGGATTCATGCACACGTGAATAATAATTTAACACACAATAATAATATATTTCTCTATTTAATTGAATCATACAAAATATTACATGACACTTATATAATAAGTGCATAGGCTACATATAGGGATCCTGAAATCCCTCTAAACTCTCACTAATAAACCTCCAAGATATATATGTAATATATTGTTAATCTAATAATATATACATTTAAATATTAACTATTAATAATGTGAACACTATAAATATCTAAAAAATCCCTATTTCCACATACCGAAGATCAAAATATGTTTTAAGTTGATCAAAAGGCTCTTGTGACACATGTACATTTGGCATATTATTCCATAAATCATCCAACTCTTCTATAGACATGGATACCGTTGTTCTAGTTTTTACCTTGTTATAGTCCTCTGAAGTGGTTCTCTGAATCTAGTCATTCAAGATTCAAAACACCATTTAAGATTTTCATTGTTGTTTATGTGACTAATCTTCTTTTAATATTTTTATAACTTTGGAGTCTAGACTCTTGACACATAAAAACTAAAAATTGGCATGCTAAATTGGAATTCATTACCATTTTCCTTTTCCAATGTACTTCATGTTGATTTTTTCTTTGAGTGCCTTACATATTTTCCCCTTATGCAATTTTTTTATTGTTGCAATATTTTGTTTATTAGCATGATAAGTTTTAATGGGATGATTTTGGATGAAAATTTATGTTTTTTTAATTCTATGTGATGATTTTTTATGCCATGTGATGCCTTTGTATTTTATGTGATGTTTTTATATTTTATGCAATGCTTTTGTATCTGACCTAGAGAGGAAAGTTTAATTTGCCAAAATATTTTAATAATTTCTTAAATTTATGTAATGACCACTTTTACATCCACAAAACAATTCTCTATTATTTATATGTTTACCATAGGAAAAATAGACATGTTTACAAGATTAACCACCCCATCGAATCATGTGCTAGTAAGATTCAACACTTGTTCTATAAATCTCCTTTTTTTTGGGTTCCTAAAAAAAAAAGAATTATTGAAAACTTTTCAAATGTTATTTATTTCAAGAAAATATACCATAACTTGACCATGCTATCTTAGAATAAGGTGTCTCAATAGATTTTAAAAATATCAAGTAAATTATGGAGTGTCTAAATCCAAATAATGTGCATCAAGTTAGAAGTTGCATGGCCTTGTACGCTACCATAGGAGATTCATGGAAAACTTCCTAGAATATCCAATCCAATCACTTTGTTGCAGCAAAAAGACAATAAATTTACATGAAATATGGAATTTGAAACAAATTTTCAAAGGTTGAAACAAATAATTACTTCTACCCTTACATTATTAATCTTAGATCCCAATGGTGAGTTCAACATTTATATAGATGCATCATTAAATGGATCACATAGAGTAATTTCACAAGATGGGTGAGTAGTTGATCTGGAGCCATGAAAAAATGAAAGATAATGAAAATAAATATGTTGTATATGATCTTGAACTTGTATTTGATGTTTTTGCTTTGAGAATGTAGGAGTGATATTTATTAGGTAAACATTGTGAACTTAAAATGATCATAGGGGTTTTAAGCCCTTTATATTCAAGAAATTCAAATTTTAAACATTGTAGGTGGTTAGAATTCATTAATGATTATGAATTTGACATTAATTATTTCAAAGGAAAATAAATTTATGTTGATGGTTCACTTATAAAATGCACATACATTTCCACATTATCAAAGCTTAGTAATGTAGGAGCATCCTAGGCACAAAAAAATCTTTCATCATTTTTAGAAAACCAATTACATTTTTATTAAAAAATCTTAAGTACATGAACAAGCCTAATCAAGTAATGGTTAATCTATGTAGCATGTGAATTACTTGAGAAGGGAATCATGCATATAACCCAATGTGGAGACACATATTGTCAATGGTAAGATATAATTTCCCTTGCACAATGCAAGAACTTTTTGACATGAAGTGCATAAATAGGTATAATGAACAAGTGAGTAGAATCTTGCATAAAAGGTTTAACCTAGGTGCCACATAACTCTAAAAAGTCTACATGATTACAAAATTTTGAAATGAAATATGTCAGAATAGGAGGCAAGAAACTAGAAATCAAGGCAAACAAATATGTTAGTTGGGATTTTTGGTGGCTTGATTGCATGTGAATCCATTCCAACTTACTCAACATATATATTTACATGGATAATTCATTAATACATAATTAATTTCATAATTTCTTAGTTTTCAAGAGTATTCTTTGACCAGTTCAAAAACATAAATAAAGGGGAGTCAAGGTTGATCCTATAAGGTGGATTAGGACAAAGGATAAACTATGTAAAATTTTTTAGACTAAGGCAGTTAGAGAGATAGATAGAGAAGTCCTAAAGATATTATCTTTTATTATAATCTAAGAACATAGCCATCATAATATTGAGATTTTCCTGAAGCAACTCAATCACAATATATCATGTAACGCATGTTGAATGAGACATATTATGTAATTCTTATTCGAATAAAATATCAATTTTTTCTGAGTTTTTTACCTTTATATGACTAAGTGTCTATGTTAGATACTAGTGTGATATAATCACTTGTTACATGGTTTGGATTCTCTTTATTAGGAACCTAACCCATGATTTGGAGTAGTCTAATATCAAAGTAGGTTTAAAAATTGTTGAGTGCGAATAAAGGGTTAATATGTAGTAATTGTAACAGTAGAGCACAAATTCATGGTATAATATGCCACTAAAGAGAGCTACTGACAAAGGTGTGGTAGTTACAGGCATAGTAGGAAGACTAGACAAAGTCCTAGATGTATTATGTGTTATGAAAACACTCTTATGTCATTGAGGAGGAAAAACAACAAGGATTCATCCCAAAATATGATGAAAGTGATGATTAATGAGAAGGATAATGCACCAAGGGAGCAGATGGATCTAAAGGTGAAGGAGGTGCTAAAGATAAACTTAATGTTAGTGATGAGATGCTCTTGAGAGCTATCTCACATATTTGTAAAGGTACAAAGATGGACTTACCTCATTTTTTTAAAATTTTAAATCTAGAGGAGATTGTTGATTAGCTTAATGATATGGAGGAGTAATCTAATTACGAAGACCTTGGTGACCCATAACGCATCAATATGGCACAAAAGAATATAAAAGGACATGAAACACTATAGTGGAAATAAGTCTATAATGAATGACATAGTAAATGGAAAGAGAGGATAATAAAATGGGATATGATGGTTGTTAAATTGAGGGGAAAATTATTGCCCAGAGATTACCAGATGGAGCTGTTCAAAATACTTCAAAATCTTGAGTAAAAGGAGATGTCAATCAAAGAATACATTGAAGAGTTATACAAGATTTCCATTAAATTGGGACATAGTGAGGTGGATAAGGATAAGGTCACATGGCATATAAATTAATTGTTCTTTGGAATCTAAGATAACTAAGTATGGCTTAGATTAAAATTATCAAACCAACTTACCAATTTGTGCCAAAGGTGAAGGAGAAGTTGTCATGTAAACATATATAAAAACACATTAGACAAAGGAATATTCATGCAAAGAAGTGTAGGAATGAACCTACATAAATAATGCACTTAACTCACAGCATGAATCAACATGTACCTCCAAGTCATAAGGGTGAAGGAATAACTTTGCCAAAATTTGTAGACTAAGGTAGGGAGAGGGAGAGGGTGAGAGAAAGGGGGGAGAGGGAGAGAGAAGTCTTGAGGAGATTACCTTGTATGATCATTCGAGGACTTATAAATTGTAATATAGATAAATTCCTTAAGCAAATCTATCACAACATAGCATTTATCTCATGTTGAATGAGACATCAAATGTAATTCTAATTTGAATAAGATATCAATCTTTTTTTAGTTTTCTACCATTGTGTGCATAAGTGTGAGTGTGTTAGATACAAGTGTGAGATAATCACTCATTATGTGGTTTAGCTTTTCTTCATTTGGAACCTGACCTAGACCTACACCACTTAGTCATGATTTTTAATAATTTAGTCTTGAAACGATAAATAACTAGTGAACTTATAGTAAAATCATAACTATCTAAATACCCTATGCATCTAAAAAAATAGAATATTATTTTAATTTTGAGGAGTTAATAGTGTTTTAATGTAGAGTTTATGCACCCACAATCGGAAATTTAAGACAATGCATGCTTGAATAAGTACTTAATGTTCCTTACTATGCTCATCCAGGTGTTAAAAAATGGTACACAAGCTGAAACAATACTATTACTAGAAAGAATTAAAGAAATATGTGTAAAACTTTGTGACCATGTGCATTGAATTTTAGGGCGTAAAATTTGAACGCTATTATCCTAAGTGGTGGTTATACCCTCATGATGTACGAAATTATTAATGAGTTGTTTCCATGGATTTCATAACCGAACTAATTTAGTCTTGATAGCACCATGATACTATATTTTAATTGATAATTTAACCAAAGTTACAAATTTTATACCTTTAAATCTCAATGATGATGGTCTTCCACTTGCATCAAGATTTATAGAAAAAAAAGTAAGACTTCATGGTTTACCTAAATTCATCATGTCAAATAAAGATTAAATTTTCACTTTTTAAATTTGGATAATATTAAATTTAAATTTTGGAACAAGGTTGAATTTGTAGTTTCGCTTGTCATCTATAAATGGATTGATAAACTAAAAGAGAAAACCAAGTGGTTTAAGATATGTTCCAAATGTATGTAATGGATCAACCAACTAAGTGGGAAGACTATCTACCTCTTAGAGTGTTTTATTACAACAACACTTATCATTCTTCATTAAAGATGGCACTATTTCAAGGAATTTTTGGAAAAAAGTGTAGAACACCTCTTAGTTGGGATGGATTAGACAATCTTGTTACAAATCCAACTGATGTATCACATGAGTATGATACTCAAATGTAGGTGACTTGAAAAAGGCCCAAGGAAGCCTTGAATTGATAGAAAAACTATGATGATTGTAAAATAACATTAAGGGAATTATAAATTTGAGATAAATTTTTCTTGAGGGTTCAACCAAGAAAAAATTATATTAATTTTTGCAAGGCAACCAAGCTATCTTCATGATCCATTAGACTAGTTGATATCTTGGAAAAAATAAACCCCATGGTTTATCAGATGGCTCTTACCCCATCTCTGTCATGGATCCATGATGTATTTCATATTGATTCACTTATAAAATAAATTATTGATCCATTTCATGTTATTGACTGGTGAAACATTCAAGTGGAAAATGATTAGACAATTAATTTAGACCCAATTCATATTCTAGACTAGCACAAGATGAAGCTATCAAATAACTGTATTTATAAAGTGTTGGTCTATTGGGAATAATTTGGTGGAATGAGTGTTATTTAAGAAGATGAAAATATTATTTTGTGTATGTATCCTCAGTTATTTGATTGATCACTAAGCCGGTTATGTTTTATGAGGGGAAGATGTCATATCCCATTTGAGAGACTTTATGATTTATGGTATTCAAACATGGAGTCATATCTATGTCTTTTTCATGAGTGGCATTAAGAACATTTATTATTTATCTATTATTTTGTTTAGCATTGATATTCAAATGGTACATTCATTATTACTATTATGAGTACTTAAAATTTTATAGAGTACATTATATTATTCTAATTGATAAATTTTCCATTATGATCATTTTGTTGATTATGTTAGATTATATGTTGTTTATGATTATCCATACAAAAAATGTTATTGAATTAATCCAATTGTGCATATGTATAGGTAGAGTCATGTCTGGGGTTATGGTGTGAGTATAAATGAGTAGATTTGATATCTTTGAGACTATCTTAGTGATTAGTTTGCTAACACATTTGAAGGACATCCACACTTCATTAATATTGGTTTATTTTTCATGTTTCACTATTTTATGTGTCACATGTTGCATATTTCAATGATTTATACTTGATATTATGACATTGTGGTTTGAGACCTTTGATGTTTTATTTTTCCTTTGCCTATGACAGTTAAATTTTTTATTTATGGATCAATTATTGATAGCTATTAATATAGATAGCACAAGGATATCACATTAATAAGTCTATTATTTTGGATCATTATTGTTCCTTTTTTACTTTAAGTTTGGTTTAAATTATTCTATTTTATTTGATGTCATGATTCATCTTGATTTTGATTTATTTATTTCTTATGATTTTCATATTTATTTTATTTGCATCTTTATTTCCATGGTTAACATTATTATTTGAAATGATAGTTAACTTGCTTATATAACATTAAAAGTATTTTTTATTTATTTTTCAACTCCTAAATTACTTTCGTGAACCATAAGTTTGTCCCTTGTATTTGATAGTGTTCATTTAAATAATATTAAATTCATCTTGCATTATTCAGACCATTAATATGTTATTAGATAAGGAGAACTATGTAATAGAATGTTAAAATGCATTGCTAAGTTGATATGAACGTTTAAAACCCCTCATAGGGTTCTTACAATCAAGTAATATCTATTGTGTAAAATATTTTAAGTTTCATACTTCTATATTAGAAAGCTTTAGATTTTAAGAAAGGACTTAAACTTTTATTGAAATATTAAATATCATTTACGAGAATGAATAATTTGTAATGATAATTAAAGACCCAAAATGGGTAGAAGCATATGTATAATATTAATTATATTGTGAAATGTTGGTTATTTTCTGTGAAAGGGACTCTTTGGGAGTCATCATAGACTTAATCATTTGAATTGAATCTGATTCATGATTATCACTAAATCTCTTTAAAAGAGAATAATAAACATGATAAACCAATAAACATATGAGAGTTTTAATTATGGCTTATTTAATTTAAATATATGTAATATTTTAAGGTTTATAAAATATTACATATAACTAAAGCTTTATTAAAGGAATAAGAAAATAAAAAATGAAAAGCCCAAACATTTTGAATTTATAAAGATTTCATTCTCTTCTCTCAACCTACCTTATGTTGTCTCTTGTGAACATGGCATGGCATTTGTTGTTTATTGTAATTATTATATGCATAATTTTGGAGAAACAAACTAATGTATGATTTAATATTGGAACACTTTAGAGGTTATTATTTAAAATAAAAATGAAGTACAAAAAGTTATTGAGTAATTGGGAGATATTTACGAATAAATTTTAAGTTAGAAGAATAAATTTGGTATAAAGTATGTAAACATGAATATTAATATTAAAAAATGTCAAAAAAAATATGATAATAATAAACAATCAAATTATAATTAATTATAGGTCGTCATACTTAGAGTTGGAGGTACAGAGTCATCTTTAAATAGTGGTATAATTCAAATGAAATGTTTTATCGAAGTAAGATTCAAAGCCACCCAACCATCTATAATATTAGGAGCTATAGTAAATATTATATCCCATATATCAAAAGGTTACAAAAGATAATCGAAAATCCCTAATGGGTAACCCACCCCCACTCACCCCCAAAAAAATTTAACATCAATCTTTCCACACAAAAATGACAATCTCCAACCCCCAACTATATATAATAGTCCACTAAAAGGCCACTACATCCACCTCCTAAGAATGTGACCATGGCATCCTTTAGTAGCAATGGAATTTTGAACTCAATCTTTTCTAAGGATGTGGTTGTATCCTTGACTTGATCTAATCATCTTTTCAAGATCCTGATTATATTCATTAGGATAGTTTATGCATGAATAATGTCCTTAAATAGTAATACTTTAAGGTTAGGTAATTTATTACGTCTTACCACTCTAGCCAAGTTTGCCAACTTGGCATCATAAAGTGCAATATTTTGTCAAGCTTAATGACCACTTGGATTATAGGACCCCATCTTCCTACCTCTTCTTCATGACCTTATATAGGTTGAAGACATTAATAACAACATTTATTATTGAAATTAAAGTGCCTTCTCGCATAGTGGGTAATGTTTTCTCTTTCAACCTTTTAAGCTCTTGTTGCATCCCCTTCATCAATGTAATTATGGACTCTACTTGAACCTAAACTCTGCACACAATCTCCTCTACATATTCTTGCACCTCTCTGGGGCCATCCTTCCTCTTCTTTATTCAGGTGAAGAGTGACTCTTCACTCTCATAGATCTTAATTGGGATTCATTTTGGCTACTCAACTTGCCTTCTAACCACCCTCTTTATGGTTCTTGTGTCAGGATCGAACCTCATGCCAATTTTGGAGGTAGAGTGGGTTATATGGGGCTTCTCCTGCCTTTTTTCTTGAATGATGTCTCTAACCCAATTTGAGGCAGTTGTAGATGTTGGCTATATGGAAGGTGATTGTAATGGATGTGACTAGGTAGAAGAAGAGGTCAAGGCTAAAGCAGGGATGTATAAGCTTATTGGATCTAATTACCTAAGTGGATCAAATAAATATTTGGTCAGGCCCATGTCAATAATGAATACAATTAGCTTTGATGGCACACTCACTTTAGCCATTATGGTGAGATGAAGTGGCTTCTGAAAGGTGAATTACTTTGAAATGGGTTTTAATGGCTTCATAGGTGTGGGGAAACCAATATCAATTGAGGCACTTGTTTTGGTTGCCTAGGAAGAATCCATATGTGTGGTTGCATGAGCAATGAAGTGGGGAAATGTGAAGCCAAAGGAGGGACTAGCTTGGCTAATGCTAGTGTCCTCTGAGGGATGAGTGGTAGTGGTAGCTACAGTGGAAGATGATGGAGCCAATGGACAAGTAAAGGTGGGTGGAGAAAACATGGAAGTGGAGGTAGAAGTAAATGTACCAACAATTAGGAAAGAAGGAAATGGTGTAGTACTTACACTAAGAGCTTGAGATGTGTTGGCAACCTTTATATTTATTTTTGGAGGTGGGATTTCTCCCCTCATTATAGTCTTGAGAGACTTCTTTATCTTATATACCTTCTCTATATTCCTTCCTACCAGTGCCTATAGTTCCTCCATTGAAATCTTAGTACCTTGTTGCAACTCTTCAAGGTCAATAACATCAGGATCAGGTTGACCTAGGCTCTCTATGGTAGCTTCCATAGTAAAGGTAGTGACAAATGTAGGCCCTTGTTGGCTATTATTCCCTTATTACTCGGAGATTGTAGGCATACCTAGGCTTCTTGGAGTGGCCTTTAGTGGAGATCTTCATGATCGATTCCTAATGAGATGAACATTATCTTCTTCATATTTTTCTTTTAGTCTATTCTCATAGTCTGCATCGAACATGCTTCCATTAGTTGGTGGAGGTTGAGACCTTATGACGTCTTCCTTCTTCTCCCTATGCAGGCTCATTTCAAGCTCTATGTTCTTTCTTGTAGCATTTCTAAGGACTAATTCATCATTCATAGCATCTTTGTAGACCCATTCATATACTTCTTCTTGATGCTTATATTTTAATGCCACATCCTTCTTGAACTTGAATATATGCTTTATAATGACATTGTTGGGGTCCCATACCCTGAAATCATCCTTAGGTAATAGGTATGAGTCCTTATGCCTTGCAGCCACTATAATGTCCTAGCATCTTGTAATCTTAGTCCTCCCTAGTTTGTAAGGAGTCTTATGGGGGAATGTCTTCTTTTTTCTCTTGAAGATGCCATCAACTCCATGGAGTAGTTGATAGGACATCTCCTCCTTGGTCAAATTCATTAGTACATATATTGAAAACCTATGGGGATCCCCCATCACCCCTTCTACCTTAATGACTGTGTAATCTAGTTATATCCAATAACTACCTATTTCCTTCAATGTATGCCTAACCTCTAGGAGAACCCTCATTATTTCACACTCAGTGATAGACTTATAGACAATTGGGTAAAAGTCTTCTATAATTACCTTGATGTTATGCCTAACGAAGTAGATATGCATTATAGAGAATAATTGGGGCACAACTTCATCTCACGTAGGAGGCCATGAGTTCAGGCCTAGTTGTGAAGTTGTACAGATGGTATCCAAGAGGTAGCTCATCATGTATAAATGGACACTATTTTTTTAGGTATCATTCATTTCATACACTGTATTGTTGTTGATGATGTCTCCAAGTGAGGGGATACATTAATCCTCTAGGATCATCTATAGCAATGGGATAGTTTTGATATCCACATAGCCAATGTGCACATTACCATTTATCCTATTAAGAAGGGTGAAGCCAATCCTGAATCCCTTCCTAAACTGATGGATAGGTATGTTCCCTAGGTCATCCATGAAAACAACCCCAATTGGGTAAGTAACCCATGATGCCAAGACTATCATTGGTTTGTGTGTCTTGTACTAGTTATCAATGATGTTCTAGTTATAGTCTACCTATGGCAAAGGTAGCTCATCTTACTTTTCAAAGATGGACCCTATGATGAAATCAATTGGGAGCCTTTGGTTCATGCATTTTAGCAATTCATCCTTTCATCTTGTCCTCCTAAAGATGCCATATACTAAGTCAGTACATGGCATAACATTTGGCTTCACTATGGCCTTGTGGAGACCAGTAGCTTCGATTACAAGGATGTTTGAATCCAATTAGATTATGTGAGGCATTGTCTTAGCCTCAATAAGATCGCTATATCCTTTAACATTGTAATATATGTTGTTGTAATGCATGTCCCCTAAGTTTATGGCCTTGAAGCTGAATTATATATCTTTGAAAATTACTAAATTGCCATATTGGAATAATAAATCATTATTTTCAAAGGAGGTTACCTTACTAGGAGTGAAGGGACATGCCTATGCCATTTTTTTAGTATTATATATAGAAACCACCATTCTTCAATATTTTTTGCAACTTTTAAGCTCCAACAATGGTGGTTTAGTTGTAATTTGTGTTTAGCTCGAGCTTTGTCGCACTAGAAGAATGTAGATAGTAGGGAGAGCAAATATAGGTAGCAATAATAAAGTTGAGTATACTTTTGAAATATTTCTTTAATTAATACAATGCCAATGGTGATTCTAGTTCATGTTGTATTAATTGTGATATCATCACCTTTGCATTTGATACACTCTGAACTATTGCTTTAGGAATTTAATTACTTTAGAATTCAAATTTATCACTAATTTACCTTTGATTTGCCATCAATTTTAGCTTTGATGCTAAATATATCCATCTTTTAACATGTGACATGCCACATCAGATCCATCTAGGCATTAGCAAGGTCTGAATGTAACTAAGGTGCTTAGTTAGATCAAATCCTAGACACATGGCATCTTTTAATTGTTTAAGGGCTCTCAAAGTGTAGATTAATGTGATGACTCAATTGTATCTTGGTATAGCCAATTCAAGAACCACTCCAAACACAATATTAGGTATTTACATTTCAGAGATAAAATTATATGATATGGTCATCAATGATCCCTACTATAGGTCTAGACCTCTTCATATTATTGATAATTAATATTGGGTCTAATACTCAACATGCATCAAGTGTATTGATATTATATTTTTATGTCCCATTATAAAGTTTCATAGAGTGGAATTTATTTGTGAGATACAATTTTATTATGTCTACTTATAATGTGTTCTAATTCAAAAACAATGGAAGAGAAGATTCATATATCCCCAAAGGAAGCTCGATGAATGCATGAATGTACCTACATTGATGAGCATCCTTATGCATTTAAAAAAAATTGGTTTCATCAATAGTACACATGCATGTACATGTTTTTCATCTCCCAATTGTTAATACATAAATTTTGCTAATGATAGAGAGGATGACATGCTTACAATTTTACCTCACTATCCCATGGGAAAAGATATTTTAAATTGAAATTCTAATAAATAAATTATTGGCTACCAATTTAAATAGAATGCAAAACTAAAAATTTTGAGAAAGAAAAAAAAATAGTTGACAATGTTGATTAATTTATTTATTGGTTTTTTGAAAACAAATTTTGAAAATAATCTAATGTTATGGTTTTTTTATGTAATTTGAAATGTAGTTTAACCTATAGTATATTATTATTTTTATACATTTAAATAGTTATAAATTAATTTTCTAATTATTTATATATCAAATAAATGAAATATATATATATATATATATATATATATATATATATATATATATATTGGTGCATTATTAGTGTCTTTTTCTTATGATGAGGATCCCACATAGGCTCATCTTTCACCTTCACCATCCCATCCTCCTACACACTTAGAACATTATAAAACATCCACTATAACAAGATATGAACATTTTCAAGTGTTTATCCACATACACTCATCCAATACATTCATTTTCAAGGCATCCATTGACTTGATGCAAACACCTATCTTGTGGAAGCCATAACTTTTGATCTGGGAACCCATTTGAGTTCTCGTTTTCATTAAAATTAATATCTCATAGAGTAAAATGAATCCATAACCCATATATCTAGTTAGGTTTGATTTCCACATATTTTTTAAGAACATAAGTGATCATTTAGGGGAATAAAATTTTATTTTTGTATTTTTTTAGGAATTATAGAATTTTACACATTATATATCTTTGTAACTGGACATGAACTTGAGGTTAAATTTGTCCATTAGTTTTAATTTGGTGTTTAATTGATAAGTGGATATTTTTATGGACAACTTAGCTTACACATAAAATTTACTAAAAAAATATATCTACTGAACTTGCATTAAAAAATTACTAAAAATAGTAGCTAGTAAAAATAGTAAGGTCAGTTGTCTCTAGGTAGCTTTTTTATTAGTTTTTTTAATTTTGATTATCAATTCCAATTTTGAGTTAAAATTTATTTAAATACTCTTATGTAATTCATATAATCATTTCATGAATATTCAATAAATATTAATGTTTACAAAATTTTGAGTAAAATGTTACCCATTGATATTTTATTTTTCTAGTTTCTTATTTCATCATCTGGCATCAGAGTAGGTTTGCTCATGCAAGTGATATATTTATGAATTTTTATTTAATTTTGAAATAATATTTTTGGATAAAATTGATTTATTGAATAACAAGTGTAAAATATGTCAAGAGGATGAGGAGGAATTGCACAAATGAATAAGACTATGTAATAACTATAGAGGTAAGTGGGAGAATTGACTGTAATTATCACACATCAAAGGAAAATTCAAGAGGGAGATGAAATAGAGGGAAAACTAGATCATTAATAATAAATTTAATAAAAGAGGAAGAACAATAATAACCACCATCAATTTAATAAATGATGGTTAGAGGAAAGGAATGAAGGAATCAAGATGGAAGTTTCATAGTTTAGAGCTAGTTTAAAATTAAAAGAGTTGATAGATTGACTAAATAGTATGGAAATTTTGTTGAAATAAATAAGTCTAAAATCATAAAATAAATTGAATTTTTCATGCACAAAATTTAATGGTCTTGTAATTATTTGGTGGGATCACTTACAGAAAAAAAAGATAAAGAAAGGGTAAATAAAATATAAAGACTTGAGAAAGATGGAGAAGAAGCCGATAGACAAATTTCTTCTTGTATATTATGAACAAAACCTCTATGGAATATTTCACAATTTAAGGAAAAAATATCACATTTTACAATATTATATGGATGAGTTTACAAGTTATCTATACGAGTGGAGGATGATGAAATATAATAACAAATAGCTAAAAATTAAGTAAATAATTTAAGGTTTTCTATTCAAGATGAATTGGGCATGCATAAAGTAAATAACATGGAAGAGTCTTATCAATTAGATTTTAAGGTAGAATAAAAACAAAATGTACAAGATTTTAGAAGATCAACTAGGCAAAAAAGAGGACAATCATCTCGTGTAATGGGATGAGGTGGGATTAATTCTAGTAAAAGAGCATCATCCTTTGGTAAAGAAAAGCAAAGAGACAATATACAAGTGTTTAAAAATCAACAAAGAGGAAGAGGATTTTAGATAGGTAGATGCTATGGTGGTGGTATAGGATTGAATGGTCCATGTAGACCTTGTGTTTTCTACATATGTGGATAAGAAGGACATAGGGTGTTTAAGAGTGTGTATTATCATGAACAATAAAGAAGGTAAAAGGATCAGCCAAGAGTGAATTTGGTTAAAGCTAAGACAGATGAACATGATGTAAAATTATAGTAGACATAAGATAAAATCTCATTATGAGGAAAACAATGATAGTTTTAAGGAAATAATAAGTATAGAATAAAAAAGGTGGTGATTCATGGTTGCGTACAAATATTTTTCAAACAATGTGTACTTTAGGAATTAAGATATGTAAATTAATTATTGATGTTGGTATTTGTGAAAATATGGTTTCTAAAGAAATGATAGAGAAACTAGGTTTGTAATTTGAAAAACATCCTCATCCTTACTAGAATCCATGTTCTAAAAAAGATAATGAATGTACAATAAATAAAAGGTATTTAATCAAGTTTTCTATAGGAAAAAGAATACAAATATTTCCATGGGAAGACTATGGCAATATTATAAAAAGACAATTCTTGATGGAGCAAAGAATACATATATTTCTTTGAAAGATGGTACAAAGGTAGTTTTATATATATTTGAAGAAGAAGAACATGTAGAAATCATGTTTTCCACAAAAAAAATTATCAACTACATCAAGATGACAAGTTATTTTTATGCGTTAATACAAAATAAAGAAAACGCAAAAGTTATGCAAATACAAGTAGAAGTAATAAAAGTGTAGAAATAATATGAAAATGTTATCCCTAATGAGTTTCAAAATGGTTTACCACCAAAGAGGGACATTCAACATTATATTTATTTGATTCCAGGATCAGTGCTACCCAATCAAGCAGCTTATAGGATGATTCCAACATAACATGTAAATTTGAATATATAGGTTACTAAATTAGTAAGAAAAGGTGTAGTGATGGAGAGCATGAGTCCATGTGAAACTCCTACATTTCTAACTCCAAATAAAGATGGAATGTGGAGGATATGTTATTTCCAACATATTATGTAAATTTGAATCTATAGGTTACTGAATTAGTGATAAAAGGTGTACTGATGGAGATAGTGAATCCATGTGAAATGACTCATCAATAAAGATGGAATGTGGAGGATATGTGTGGATAACAGAGCAAACAATAAAATCACCATCAAATACATATTTTTTATACCTCACTTAAATGATATGATGGATGTTCTTTTAGGATAAAAGTACTTTATTAATATTGATCTAAGAGGTAGCTACTACCATATTCAAATCTGTGAATGAAATGAGTTGAAAATAGAATTCAAGACTATGGATGGCTTATATGAGTGGATGGTGATGTCATTTGGATTTTCCAATGCACCCAACACATTTATGAGGATGATAACATGGTGCTATGAGATTACATTGGTAAGTTTATGGTGGTTTATTTTGATGATACTTTGATATTTAGTAAGAGTAAAGAAGATCACTTAAGGAATTTGAGAATGGTATTAGAATTGTTAAGAAAAAACTCTATGTAAATCTAAAGTAGTCAAAGTTTATATAGAATAGCTTGGTTTTGAGATTTGTAGATTCAAAATATGGTGTAAGAATGAATAATAAAATGTAAATACAATTATTTAGTGGCATATTCCAAGAAGCAGATCTGAGGTAAGAAGTTTCCATGGTTTATAAAAAACTTATTAAGAATTTTAATGGTATTTTTGCACCAATAACAAATTGTAAGAGGTGAAAATATTTTGTTTAGAGAAGGGAATCAACAAAAATATTTCAATTTTTAATTAAAGTGGTGATAGATAAACCTATTTTAGCTTTAAAATATTTTAACAAAGTGTTTTTGGTAGATTGTGATGCTTCACATGTGGGTTTTGGTGCTTTATTAAGTCAATATGAAATGCCCATAGCATATTTCACTAAGAATTTGAATGAGGTAAGAAATAAGTATTCTACATATGATGTTGAATTTTATGCCATTGTACAAGCATTAAGACACTCAAGGTATTACCTTGTGCCTAAGGAGTTTATCCTATTTACAGACCATGAGGCCTTGAAGGATGTGAACACTCAAAAGAATTTAAACATTAGGCATGAAAAGTGCGTCTATTTATTACAAGAATATGCTTTCATTTTTTAAAATAAATTAGGAGTATAATCAGGTAAATTATACTTTGAGAAGACAAGTGGCACTGTTACATACAACAGTGAGTGAAGTAGTTGGATTTGGATCTTATAAGGAATTGTATGATATTGATCTAGGTTTTTAGAATATAGTTTAATAATGCAATAATACATTAGGTGAGATAATTACTATTTATGATTATTATCTTATACCAGATGGTTATCTATTCAATTGAAAATAGTTATGTATTTTAGTGGGATCTATGAGAGATAATATAATAAGATAATTACACATTATGGTTTAGGTAGACACTTTGATAAGAATAAGCCAAAATATTTGGTGGAGGAGAATTATTTTTGGCCAAATATGAAAAGAGATGTGGTAAGGTATGTTTCAATATGTAGGGTATGCCAAGTGGCTAAAGTCCATGCACAAAACACATGGTTTTACATGCCATTATAGTTCTAAGAGGACCACGAAAAAATTTGAGTATGAACTTTATATTAAGGTTTTCAAACACACAAAGGTAAAAATTCAAATTTTACATGTAAGATAACTAATGATGCCACTATAGTAGCATATCTATTTTTAAATATGTTGTGAGATTTCATGGTGTTCTAAAAACCATTACTTTAGATAGGGATACAAAATTTCTAAGTCATTTTTAGAGGAATCTATGGAAGAAGATGGAAACTAAACATCAAATAGTAGTGCATATTCCTTACAAATAGATGGACAAATAGAAGTAGTAAATAAGATCTTGGGAAATTTGTTGAGATGTATATGATAATTTTGTGAAAAAATCAAAAATAAACCCATCATTTCATATTGTTTAAGGTATAAATCCCAAGGGTATTTTATATTTGGTGAAATTACCAATTGTAGAATGGGCTAGTGCTGATGCATAAACATTTTCGAAACACATAAAATTTTCAAGAATAATTAATAAGAAAGTTATACGAAAACAATGGCAAGTAAAGGAAACAAAAAATATAATAAGAAGGCCAAGTAAAGGAAACAAAAAATATAATAAGAAGGCCAAATGTATTTGAAGGATAATCAATTGGTGATGGAATATTTGAGTAAATAAATATTTTTCCAAGGAACATACAACAAGATAAAGTTCAAGAATATTGGTCTACGTGAAATTATGAAGAAAATAAATGATAATGCTTATGAGGTAAGTTTACCATAGAGTTTTGATATTTCTCTAGTATTTAATGTTTCATATTTATATGCATTTCATGAAGAAGTAGAAGAAGGTAAATAAGTGGATTAGAAAAACCAGGTACCAAGGAAGAAGAAAGAAAAGATAACACAGGTTATAGATAAGAAGATATTGAACAAAATAAAAAGTAGTTATAACATTTATTTGATATAGTAAGAAGGAATATAGAAACAACCAAAATATAATGATGTAAACACCTATCTTGTAGGGACCATAACTTTTGATATAGAAACCTATTTGACCTCTTATTTTCATTAAAATGAATATCTCAAAGATTAGGAATGCATCCATAACCTGATCTATCTAAATAGGGTTAGTTTCCATATGTTTTTAAGACCATAGTGACCATATAGAGGTTCAAAATTATATTTTAGTTTTTTCATTTTTATTTTTGAATTTAAGCATTAGATATCTTTGCAATTGGACATCAAATTGAGTTGAAATTTGTCCATTAGTTTTAATTATGTGTGTATAAGATAATTAGATATTTTTTGGCCCATCTAAACTTGCATGTAAAAGTTACTAAAAATAACAACTATCAAACTTGCATAAAAAGGTACTAGAAATAGTAATTGTTAAAAATAACAAGGTCATTTAACTTTAGGTATCCTTTTTAGTTTTATAGGTCAAATGCAATTTAGACTTGAGCTAGATTTAAATACACTTATTTAATTTTTTTAATTCATTTATGAATAATCAATAAAGATTCGTGTTTATAAAATTCTAACTAAAATGGTGCCTATTGAGATTTTTTTTTGCTAGTTTTTTATTTCATCATGACATCCCTTGCACCACTTTTTCATATTATAAATCATATTCTTCATATTATTCCTAGACTATGAGAATCATGAGATGATTTCCTTTAAGAAAAACATCAAGGAATATAACCACCTCCACTTAGTTGGATGAATATCTTGAAGTATTTAAATAAAAACCTATCCATATATATATATATATATTATTATTTTCATATAATTTATCAATGCAATCTTATGTGTTTTAATTAAATTAATTGAATATATCTTCATGCTAAAGATATGTGTTATAAATTTCAATTAATATCTTTGTAAATGTCATCTTATGTGTTTAAATATTTTTAATAATTTTATTTTTTGTTTAATATTTTTATTTTATATTATATCATCTTTATTATTAATGTTTATAAATAAAAATAAAAATTAAACATTAATCTTAAATTTTAAAAAATGTCTGAGAGTGACACAAATGTGTCTCAATTTGTGTCACCTTGCACCCCAAAAATAAAAATAAAAAATGAGAGGCCCCATTTGCCTCGTGTCCTCCCCCCTTTCCTATTTCCTTCTTGGCTCCCCTTCATTTTTTTATTTTTTGGGGAATGGACAAAAATCAATAAATATACTATGATAGAGAAAGGACCATGTTATAAATTAAGAAGGCTTACAAAATATAAAAAATATCATGGTTCAAATATAGAGGAATAAAATCAACAAGAGGGAAGGGGAAAGGAAAATATATATTTTATCAAGAATAATATGGAAGACGAAGAATGGTATGTAGAAAATAGATATGTACAACAAGTGAGGAGGAAAAAGAGGAAGAATGCCGAAAAGATAGAAGGAAATAGGTTTGTAAATGATTTGTATATCAATTTATTTTCATCAAAAAAATAGATTTATTTCATTATAAAAACCCTAATAAACTCTCAAAAAAATTACATAAAATTATTTCATTACAATCCAAAAATAATAAATAGAAACACTATAAAAATACTAGGTAGAAACCCTAGAGAAAATAATAAGAAAAAACCCTAGAAAAGATAACATGCAAAAACCTTAGGGAAAATAGTAGGTACAATTATAAACCCTTAAACCCTATCAAAAATCTTAAGCACAAAAACTTTTAAACTCTACCAAAAATAACACACAAAAGCAAAATTTTAAGTTTAAAAACAACATAAACCCTAGCAAAAGCATGTCTAAATACCTGAGAAAATAATGGATAAAAACTCTAAACTTTAAATTATAATTAACAAAAGCATAATATGTCCAAATTTTTAACATAAATAGGACATAGACACTTCAATCTCTCCTTAAAAATTTTGAGTTAATCTAGATAAATTTAATAAAAAAATATTGTATTTCAATTTATATATACAAAGATGTAGGGCATCTATAAATTTTCCAAAAAAAAATTGGTACTTTTTAGCATTTATTTTATGATAGTTTTTTGAAATGTTATTTGGTTTCCTAGTGGGACATACTATTACATGCCTATAAATAGAAACCCTAGAAAATCCTTAAAAAATAGCAATCAAACCTTTATAAAACCCCTACTAAAAATAACAAATAAAACTGTATGAAAAACCCAATCAAAATTCCTAAAAGCATGAAAAGGAAAAAGAAACTAATGGTATAATTTATTTTCCATATGTATTAAATTACCCTAATTCAAGTGTCTTAATTTTATGAAAAAAATATAATTTAAAAAACATTTTAGTTTTGAGATTAGTATTTACACAGTGGACTAATAAATGGGGTTCTTCATAGTCAACTAGCTTCAATTTTCTTCAGTGTTCAATCTTCTCTTAAGACGAATCTAGTAACGAGTCTTGAAATGTCAAAAAATTAATTTCTCACATAATTTATTCCAATATAACCCTATTTTATTAAAAAAAAATATTAATATTATTCATGTGAAAAGAAGAAACCCCGTGACCATAGCTTAATTGTTTTATAGGGAGTTGCATAGAGTGGGGTGTTGCAGAACTAGTCCTTGTTAAGTCATTGCATAAGATATAGAGGAGAACTACCAAAAACCTTCGCACCACACATTTGGAATGTCTTACAATCATATGTACATTGAGATTTTGATGCATACCTTGATGTGCTTCAATGGTATACATGTGGTGATATTCTTTGGACAACATGTCATATTTTGTCTACTTCAAGGGAGCCAAGGAGGTAAACATTTCAATTTATTTTATCATATTTCTAATCGTGTTCTTAAATTTTTATTTTATTTTATTTTTTGATAAAATAGGGTTATGGGGTCCCTCAACGCTTTCATTTTCATCAAGAAAAGATACAAAAAAAACGTACAATACATCAAAAGGCTCTAAAAAATGCAAGATCCAGATGAAAGATTCATCCTAAAAATAAAAGAAGCTAGTTATACAAAAAATTCATAATTATTATTTATAACCAGTCAAATCATAATAGTATGTCTCACTTTTTGGCATAAAGAGGCTACATACACTTCAAATTTATCCTCAAAATATCTTGAGTTTTGGTCACTAATATTAATCAAACAAATATGGTTCAGATTATATATACATAGATGCCATGCGTATACATTTTTACAAAATCTTTGTAAATTATTAAGTATTTTGTCAGATTTATTTTTGAATTATTTTTTTGGCCGCCTAGTGGGACACAGTACTATACGAACTAAAAAGTTACAATCACCTTATTTTCCACAATCATAGATTGTAGACTTTATGTAGAATATGTAGAACCTTCAACTATAAACACAACCTTCAAAAAGGTTAGAGGGATAAACAAAACCAAATCCAAACCCAGCAAGCATTTCCTACTATTATTTATATTATATTTGGAAACTTAATTTTACCATCACCTTCTAGCATATAGATACAAAATATGTCTTCATTATTTTTTGAAACATATAGAGAAGGACCAATTTAACCTTATTGTATGATTGAAAATCCCCACCTTTCATGTCAGTTTCCTCGTAGCTACATCAACCTTATTTTCATATGTTTAAATAATAGGAGAATAGTCAGTAAGCCTTGAAGAGGTGTTTCTTGCACCATTGAGGGGGGATATAGACTTTTCACCTAATTATAATGAGGATCAACCATCTTTTCTAATAGTATACAAGTATAGATATCAAGTGTTAGGTAGTCTGCAGGTGAGATTATATGTTAATCATTGACACGAAAATATTAAAATATGTTTGGGGAAAGTATTAGTTTAAGTTTTTTTTTTTATCTAATCAATTATTTTAATTTATTAATTTTTTATGTTAATAGATTTAAAAAACAAATTAATTTCATTTCATTATTTTATTTCAAGTATTTTTTTTTTTTTTTAAATTTATGAACCAAAAAATTATTTGTAGAAAATTTCCACCTAAAATTCAAGTGTCAATCAATTAAGAATAAAAAAGATTAATTTTTTGTATTCAAAAGGAGTTTGGTCTCACCTATTATGATGTGATAATTATTTTTAAAAAAAATAGTAAATGCACTTAGGAGGATGAGGATATATATATCAGTATGACAGCATAATTAACTTGAATAATTTTTTTTTTTTATTTATATGTTTATATTAATTTATTAAAATTCAATGTGTAGGATAAATACAGAGTAATATGCATGAGGAGAGAGTAACCCTCTAACCTCCAGGAATGAATGTAGTTGTGTGGAAAATAAAATGCAAAAAAGTGGTAAAAACAGTTTACATAACATGCTTTTGGTAATTTTAAAAAATAAAACCATGCAATGATTTATTTATTTTTATTTATTTATAATCATTGATTACAATTTTTTTATGTTTTCATGTTATTATAGGGGTTAAAACTATCTACAAAATAGCCCACCGAGCTATAATAAATCTAGATAAATTGGTAACTCATCATTTGGAACAATTAAGTGTAGAACAAGTTACTTACAAATTTTTAAGTTTGTTCAAATAATGTAGTTTGCATATTTTAATTTATATCTCAATATTTTTAATATTTAATTATTTTTAAAAGAGAAGATGTACAACTTTAAGGCCATTTAACAGGTGTGGGAGTAACTAAAAGCCAATGGATGGAACAATAATACATTCAACGAGTGAGCACATTATAGGGGGATTATGACAATAAAATATTATTTGCTACTTAGTAATATTTTAATTTTTAATTGAAATTTTTTATTTAAAATAAATTAAATTTAAATATTTTAATAATTATTAAATAATTCCATTTCAAGTGAATATAAATTCAATTTTAATTGATGATCCTAATTTTAGAGGGGGTGATGATGATGATGATGATGATGATGATGATGATGATGATGATGATGATGATGATGATGATGATGATGATCCTAATTACGTCTATGAAAACCTATCATAATAAGAAGTAGAATCTAAATAATACAGATAATAGGTTCGTAGATCCTAATGATGATAATGAGATCATAGATGTTGATGGTGATGACCATTAGATGACGATAGCTCATAGTTGTAGTTTCTAATAATGTAAACTCATCTTATTGTATTGTAAAAGAGGAACTATTTAATTTCTTATATGTGGAACTATTATGTGTTATTTTAGCGTTAAAAATATGTTATTTATTTTTTAAATTGATATATGTTATTTTAGCATTCTTATTTATATTTCAAATAATGTTATTTTCATTCAAATTTTAATGTTTAGTATATTTTAAATGTAATATTTTAATATTTTTTGTGGGTAGAAATTTAATATTTTATTTTATAACAGTTGTTCAAATTTTAAAATATGTTATTTTATTTCACACACACACACACGTGTGTGTGTGTGTGTGTGTGTGTGTGTGTGTGTGTGTGTGTGTGTGTGTGTGTGTGTGTGTGTGTGTGAGAGAGAGAGAGAGTGAGTGTGAGTGTGATAATAAAATAACATATTTTAAAATTTGAACAACTGTTATAATTTGAAAATATAATATGATATAATTATTTGATATTTCAAATAATTACATGTTACTTTTGTTTTTTGTTTTTTATCTTTATTATAGAATAAAAGTGGTGTAAAACATGGTGCAAAAGTCATACAAATTTAAAGAAAAGGTGGCGCAAAATACATACATCTAAAAATGCTTATTTAATTCACTTTTGTATCACAAAAAATGATACAAATTTCTAAAAGTTTTACCATGGAAAACATAAAAATTAATTAACTTATGATGCATGTTTGACCTTAATAGTGGCACAAATTATATTTCATGTAGTAGTGGTATGATCATGGCCTTACAATTATTTTTCAACTTCATCATACATATATTGAGGGAACTTTATGATGGGCGACAATTTTGATCCTTCTTGCTTTCCATTATCATATAGGGACTCATACAGTCACTTATACATATCTTTCTCTAGCTTTTATCTTGTATGCTTGGTTGCATGGATTGATAATGTTGCTTCAAGTGCTTGTTATAATGTGTATTCTCTTGTTTTCACTATAATTTATAGTATTTCTTGCATGTTTATACTTGTACTTGTGTATCAATGCCCTTATTGCTTTTCATGATTTATATTGTCTTGTTTATAGAGGATACTCTAGTTGTCGAGTTGTATCACTTTGAGGTGATTGATTTCTTGATGATTTTTAGTCACTTTATTTTGTTGAATTATTTCATCTACTATATTTAATTATATCATTGTGCATGGTTCAATATGTTAACTAAATTATGTGTTATTATATAATTTTTTTCCTATGTTTCCATGATTTATACCATATATCTATTGGGGCATACAATTATTGTGTGCTTCATTGATCTATATCTTCTCCTTATTTTGAACATACTATTATTATGCTTATCACTTACATATTATCATTAGGATCATGATGTACCCGTGTGTATATTGATCCTACATTACTTATATCAATAGAGGTTTTTCATCTCACATCCTTCATACATCTTAGTCACATTATAGTTACTATATTTGGTACACTTATTATTACATATTTTCTATATAGTGAATATTGTTACATTGGGGCATATCACTTGTCCCTATTTTTTAGGTACAATCGAGACATGTCACTTGCCCCTCCCTTTATATCTACATCCTTACCTACCATGCTTCGATATCAGCATATTAATCTTGTGTTATAGATGTCTATTAATATTTACATTATGATATATTTATATGATTACCCACATGTTTACAAATTTTATTTAAATTATTATTAAAAAATATATATTTATATTAATGTTACACATGGTGTGCATGACTCTTTCTTTTGAGATAAGTGATACGTAGGAACATCCCTCACCTTGAAAAGGGTCTATAAAAATTACTTATTTTATCTTCAATTATAAAATTAATATTGTAACCAAATTTTTCACACTTGGAGAAGGTTTTTTAGACCTCTCAATATTTATTTAAACATAGGATTAACCCTAGACCTGTGGTTTGACTATAACAGGGGTAAACCTCTAGATTGAAGGGCTAGCTCCCCTTGATGAATCACTTAGGCTCACTTTCACTATTTTATCACTTACATGCTTCAAAAAGAGATAATAAAGAATTTAAATAAACCTAAATATAGTGGTGATGCACCAAACTTTGTTGGCCATTACCACACATTACACAATATACTAAGACCTATAAGACAACATGAACATACACACATCCTAGAATGAACCTATTGCATCAATGCTTTGTATAAGGGTAAATAATTTTAAGACTAAGAGGGAAGAATAATTCCACTTAAAAACTCACAATAGATCCCTGATGACACCACTAGAGAAACAACCACATGAGGCAAGATAAATAGGACATAAACAAGGTGATATACATCTACACATGATAAGATCAACTATTTAGAGCTTAATCACTATATGTAGCCATATAATGAGTTAAAATTAATTTTTTTATTTATTATAGGTATAAAAATGAGTGAGGATTTTCCATACCCAGGTGGAGGATCCATTTTTAGCCAAAAGTGGCTTAATCTATAGAGAAACTATGAGAAAAGAGAAGAAGTGTGCAAGAGAGAGAAGATATACGAGTGTCATGTAAGTTAAAACAATAAGAGGATTTATTTTAAATATCATCACATACTTATAAATCCATGTGTATCTCCTCTTCATATATTTTGGCTCTCCAAGTGGTGTGGGAGGTTGAAATGCATGCTTGACACCTTAACTAGCTTCTTGAAACTCTCTTTCTTATTGACATGTTGAAGGACAAGTGGCTTTATTAATGGTCAAATAAATTTATCCTATATTTTTTATCTAATATTTATACCTTTCAAATCAATCTAATAGGTTCTCTTTGACACATCACCTCTTTCTCTTGCAAGGTGTCTAGAGGGCTCTTCATCTCCTTAGGTCTATTTTGTACACAAGTGTCAAAACTTGGTTTTATGTTTTATATATTTCCAAAAATTTATGGATGGACTATTAATACCATATTAGACCTGAAAAAATCCATTTTGATGCATCAAATTATCCCCAATAAGTTGTTGTCTACCAAAAGCCTTAATTAGGCCTCACTCCTTATATCCTTTTTTTTTCTATTTTTATCCTTGTGTGAGATTTATACAGATTAGATTGAAAAAATAAATGAATATTATATGAACCTATATCCACTTACAATTCCATGTCAAATTTCATGAGCTAAAGCCAAATGAAAGTCTACCTTTTCTGCCTATCTCTTTTGCCAATCAAGACTAATTATGCCTCTAGCCTAAGAAAGTGGATTTTATCTCTAAAATCCTCATTAACTTATTAAAATTATTGGAAGTTTTTTATTAAATTTAACCATTATAATACAAAAATCCATGTCAATTTTATGCTTTTAGAACATTGTGCTTATAGTAAAACCATGAAATGGCCAAAAACAAGCCCTTCACAAACCTGTTTGGGCTGCCTTGCAAAATAGAGTTGGTTTAGTCACTTCCATGGGTTCCTTATAAAAAATTTAGATTTTAAAATTTATTAAAAGTCACATATTACTTAATAACATGATTTTTAATCTATCCCCTTCTTAGAACACCTAAAAAACACAAAAACATGAAAAAATAGGGTATTTTGGGCAGTTTGTACAAGTGAAGTACATGTACAGAAAATATTTGGAGTATTAAAGAACATCAAAGAGGTTTTAGAATAAAAATATGTCATCATATGTTCTTTTGAGGCCTATATCTTTAAACTAATCATAATGGCTCTCCTAGGTAGCCTAAAAGTACTTTGAACTCCTAACAATGATTCATAAAGTTGGGCATATGAATCTTCATAAAAATTTAAAAATTAAGTAAATTAAGGTGGATAAATTCCCATAGGATCTTAGGTTCCCATGAAAATCCTCCTGACCATACCGAGTAAAATAAATTGACCTATCGGGTTAGAAACAAGCATTATTAGGGATCTAGGCAAGTTTACAGTCTGTAGGTGCATGTCTGAGTTTGATTTTGGTATAAAATGACCTAAATAAGGAATGTTAAATTCCTATTAACCTATTTAAATATTTATCTAGCCCTTATATCTCTATTAACTCCCCTACACCCTCATTGGACTAGGCCTAGGGTTTACAATCTAACATGACTATCATACCCTAACTCACTATTTTCTACTTATTTCCTTCTTTTTTAGGGTCTGGTCATCATGAAATGTTTGTTATAACTTTCACCATCCCCTTATCAAGTTATAAAGTCTTATACACCCTAAATGAATCCACCCTTTCACTCTTCAAGATTGACTAATATTGTGTATGTGGCTAATTTTGTAACGTCTGAACAGGGTTACCAAGATTATTTCATTGATGCTTATAACTAAAGTATTCATGAAATAATGTTTATTAATTTATTTCATATTCAAACACCTTAATTCCCCTTGATCGTGATACAGTCCTTAAACCCTTCGTACAATCATAGACTACTTAACCTTGCAAATAGGTTTGATTATGTGTTTGAATTGTGTAGGCAAGGTATTCAATGTTTGTCATAACTTAGAAAAGTTTTGAAGAATTTATGATGTTATAATATGACCATGAGATTCTCCTTCAATCTACATAAAATTCTAAAACAAGTAACTCTTTTCTTGTCTAATTATGCAAGCGTGTTGACAATTGTATGTAGGTGCATTAAATCTTTGAGACTCATGTTTGTTCCTTTCCTTCAAACTCCCTATTTAGAATATTTTTGACCTCAATTCCTTTAGGGATTAAATATTTTATGTATCCTTAAAATATATATACAAACCATTGCCTCAAGACTTAAGAGATAATCCCTGAGTCACTTAGGTAGACTGTCTACCTATGTGTGTTTTCTTAGGACTTTGTGACCCATGTTGGTCACTTCCTCTGCAAACTCCTTGATTGGAATTCATTTGATGTTCATTGACTTGATACCCTTAACTCCCATATAAACCTCAATCAATCACACATCTCTATTTTAATATACTGATAGACCTTAAGTCACTCATACAGACCTACAGGCCTATGTATCTGCATGTACATATGTATTTGGAAGTAGTTTGTAGTATTGATGTTTTAGGAGCCTCATCCTCAAATTTTAACCTCTTAAAAATTATCATGCTATTAGTTTCATCTTAGAAATCCTTTTAAACCTTGATAACTATATATTTTCCTTATTATCACCTGTCTCAAGACTAAGTTCCTACTAGGTTGGATGTAGGTATTAATTAGGGTAGTTTGACTGTGTTATGACTTCATTGAATTTAAAAAATAATAATTAAACCCTTTCCATAGTTTATTCATGTCATTATTTGAGTCTTCAAAATAATTTCAGCATCCTAAAGTGTAAAATCCATCCTCAATTCTACTCAAAGCATACTTTTCACAAATGACTATGTGTGACAGTCATAAGAAGGTGTTGATTGTGTTGTCTTTAAATTAGGCCTGATCTCCAATCCTTATCCGAAGATCAGATTATTATTCTGAAAAATGAATGGTTTTAATGGTATTATCATTTCCTCATTTCTTTTATTGTTTCTAAGTGAGTTATCCAATATATTAGATTGTGAAATGAATTATACTATGCAGAGTAAACCAAAAAAATCAAGTTGAAAATCCAACTTGTCGACTCACGTATAAGACCTACAACTTTAACAAATGGTGTATCCAATAAGAAATATTTTCAAACACCAAGCTATTTATTTTTCCACCAAAGGTTATCAAACCATAGGTAGAAGTTGGGGATCAATCACTGGTCCCCTGTTTCTATATCAGAAATACCAAGACTAAAAAAATAGAAACATCAATGCAGTACAAGCTTGAACTTAAATATGTGCCTAATGATAAGTTTATTTTATAGTTGGATGGATCTCCCACCAAAATAATAGGTGTCTTTAAGGACCTAAATATTACATGAGCATCCTGCCCCAATTGTGTCATTACTCAAGATGTTATGGTTATTGACTTACCCCCATACTTTCCCCTATACTTTAAATAAATAACACTGCCAAAAATAATATAACTTGGATCATATCTTCATGATTGAAAATATTTTCTATGAGTCATACCAAAATTATAGAGAAGTTGTACACAATGCTTACTCAATAATGAAATGATCATCGATATCCTTTTTGCTAATGTTGATTTCTGGCAAAGACATTTTTCATGTATGCTCAAAAAGGAATTCAACTTGCTATATCAAATTCACACAATATAAATGGTTACAATCCTAAGTTATAACTTACTCATATTCATTTTTGTATTGCTTTATTTCCAATGGATAATTAAAAAGCATCCTTTGTAATTATCCCTTATTTTAACATTGCTTTAAACAAATAACACTACCAAAAAGAATATAACTTGGATCATATCTTAATAATTGAAAATACTATCTACAAGTCATACCAAAATTATAGAGAAGTTGTAGACATTTCTTACTCAAGAATGAAATGAACATAGATATCCTTTTTGCTGATGTTGATTTTTGGTAGAGACATTTGGCATGTACACTCAAAAAGGAATTTAACTTTCTATATCAAATGCACCCAATATAAATGGTTACAATCCTAAGTTATAACTATAACATATTCATTTTTGTATTGTTTTCTTTCCAATGGATAATTTAAAATCAACAAGGAACATTGTAAGAACATGGTGGTTAGGGCTTCTTTTGGGAGTGTGAATGAATTTACTAGATGTAGAACTCCATGCATTGGCATATGATAATATTTGATTATATAAATTTTTAGTTACCAATAATAAACCATATTTCATGTTAATAAGTTATCATGAAGAGGAAGAGTATAGAAGTCAAAATATACATGTAATACATAGAAAAATTCAAACGGTAATGATTTGATTAAATAAAGTCATAATTTTCAACCAGATGTTACACATAATGTTTTTTACTATAAAAGATACCAACCCAATCACTAAAACATAAAGAAACATGCAATACAAAGTTACGTGATAAATCGATATAAACACCCTTTTTATAGCAATACCAAGAAAAGTTACTTTTTAGGTTAAAAATATTAATAACAGATATAAATTTGTGGTAGGAAGGGAAATGAAGAGCAAGGGCCTATACATGAGGTCATGTTAAACTATTGAATTTAAGCGTTCATTTCTACTGCACAATGCACATTACATAATAGTGTGTAAAGTTTAAGATACAAGTAATATATAGCTCTAACAACCACACACAAGAGCATATAGCACTTATAGTCATAATTATACAAACTAGGTTAAAATGTTTAATCTTAATATTTAAAAATTTAGACTAAAAAAATTGTAATAACATCTTAAGCAGTAAGGAGATACATAGGCAAGTGTTCCTTGATCCATGTTCTATATATAGTAAGTTTCAAGGTCAAGACCTATTTTCTGATAATTTTCCTTCAAATTTTAAACACAAAATTATCCCATAATAAAATTGAATGGAGTAGAAAGCATTTATAACTTACAAGAAAAACATCTCCTCTCCCCAAAAGCCTCATATCTAATCTTTAGCCTATGCAATTTAGACAAGGCAAAAATAAATAAAAGTGACTTTCTACTCATTATCTGAATCTTAGCCAAAAAAATATTAAAAAACCAAGTGGGTGCATTGAAATCAAAGCATTCTATGTAGAAAACATGTATAACTTACCAAGGGAGGACTAGTTGTTGACACCCTCCAGTGTAACCAGTATTGTTAAAATAAAGACAAAGGGTAATAGGAAGGCTAGGATTAACACTGTATATAAAATACTTCTATAGGAAAGATGGCGTACAACACCCTCAATCTTTGAAAATTTGAGGAAGCCATTTGTAACTGAGATGGTGATTTTCCCCATGATAGGAGATATGTGGACCTGCATTATGGGATCTTCTAAATTAAACACAATAATTTTACCATCCAATTGTTGCCTCAAACACCAAATCACCATCACAACCATCTGACCCTACAACATGCATAAAATTAATTCTGATCAAGTAAAATTTAGCTATAAGTAATCTTTAAGTCAAAGAAAAACATGTAACACAATCTTGGATTTTAATATGATTATCTAAAGGTAAATCAAGTAGTAAATGATTAGAATAATTCTCTCATGATGGAACAAAGATATGTGTATAAGATAACCCTTAGAAGAAGACATAGTGTTGGGAGGCAGAGAATGCTTAAAAGGAATTTATTTAATGGAGGACCAAGTATTCATTTTGAAATATTCACATAAACCTGAGATATCACAATGTATTGATACTCAATCAAATCAATCCAATTTAATGTAATGCATACATAGTTAAGTGGTAAACAAAAGATCAGACACATAAAAAAAATAGCTGAAGGAGAGCTTTGGTAGTATTCTTGAGTGTGTTGGTTCTTAACCAAGAAAAAATGATTAAATGGAAAATGTCTTAGGGTACATAGGATAGACCTTTGGTTATTTTCTTCCCTAGGCTCTGCACATCCTTCTACCCACGAATCTAGAATCTATCGGCCTCTTCCCTGACTGTAACAGTTGCATGATTTGAAATATAAATTTATGCCCATCCCCTCTTAAATAAGTTTGAATTTTTAAAGCCACTTATTTATGCCATGGATCCCCTACAAATAGTAAAAAGGCAAATCAAAATAATTGAAGTATGATTATAGAATAACATTGTCATGCACATGCTTTAAATTTAACCACATAAAGGCTAGTTAAATATTTATTACATCATAAAAGTAACCACTTGAAAATCTAGATGTTATTTTCAAAGACAAAAAAATAGTTTAAACCAGTAGCATGTAATGAAAATATTTTGATTTTTCTAACTGTTGTTCGAGAAGTTGAAGTTACAATAAACTGTAGTAGCAAAAGTTTATAGATGGTAGATATGACATTACTTGAAGCCAAGAAATTGACTTCTCAGTATAAAAAAATATCAAAATCTCCACCAGAAAAATGAATAGCAGACATGAATTTGTTTGTGTGGGTAATTGATGGCTTCCACAAAGATGACAACTGGATGTAAGCCACAACAACATTGCCCTAGTAAATGGTTTGATAGGTGTTGTGTTTTGTAAAATTAATCAAATTGAAAAGCTTTTTGTCTCTCTATTAAATTTGGACTCACTACCAAGATATGGCTATTGGCCAGCCATTTGGTGATTAAGCTCCCCATGCACACTTCGAATTCATCATGATTATTGCATAGAAACCCAAACAATTTTCCTTTGATTAACGTGAAGGCTACAAGAACATCTATTTTTTAGACCAATCCTAGCATTAAAAATGATATTTTTTATTCACTCGATTAAATCCCTTACTATTTATTATCTTAAAAGTTTCAAATATTTCTTCTAGCATAAAAATCATATAATATGATTGCCTAAAAAAGTCAAGGATAATTACAAGTTAAGGCAAATTGGTTCCATTAGTCACCTTTTGGGACTAATAACCTTGAGCCAATACATACTCAATACTACTATAACATTTTTAGATTGTAATATAAATCAATAATTAAATTAACACTTATGTAATGGTTCTTGTTTTGTGTGAGTTGACATGTAATGGATATTCAAATGAAATTGAATCTACGCATAGGGTTGTTGATGAATGTGTGCTTCTAAATTCTTAGCTAGAGGTGAAAAATAAAGAGAGTCAAATCCAATCATCTAATATGAGATGGAAATAAGTGTTTAATAAAAAAAATAGGTATAGCTTTAAATAGTGGATCAACTATACACATGCATCGAGTAAATGATGGAAAGAAATTATTAGCATCTAACATAAATCACTCCTCTTTGAATAGGTTGTGATATATTTCTATGCAGGTCGATGGTAGATGAAATGTTGAGTTTTGAGGAAATAATGAGTTATATTTTGTATATTCACCTTGAATACTCTAATGTACAAATGTAGGTTTGCATTAGTCAAATGATGTAGCAAACGAAGGTCATATGGAGGTCAATGTGGAGTTCTGACCATAATGACTCCAATGTGGAGTGATCTAGTAATGCTTCCACCTAGTGAATTCATGATGACATGCACAATACATAGCATGCCCAGGTAGTTAATTGATGAAGCAAGTGGAGATTAGACCTTGAGAACATAATGGATGGACACGATGGCTAGGTAGGATAGACATTGACTAATTCCAATGGTGATGCCAAGTATACACAAAATACTAATATAACTAAATGTGTTACTACAAAACTAAACTATGCATAGCTCATAAATATTTAGTAATTCCATCTACAAGGGAAACCATGAATTACACCAGATGTTCCCATGTAACCTCTCAAGATCTCATTTTGCTCTGATACTATTGATAGGTATTTGAAGATTTTATGCACAGATTTAACTCATTCAATGGAGCAATGGATTCATGCACACGTGAATAATAATTTAACACACAATAATAATATATTTCTCTATTTAATTGAATCATACAAAATATTACATGACACTTATATAGGAAGTGCATAGGCTATATATAGGGATCCTGAAATACCTCTAAACTCTCACTAATAAACCTCCAAGATATATATGTAATAAATGTTTAATCTAACAATGTATACATTTAACTATTAACTATTAATAATGTGAACACTATAAATCTCTAACAAATCCCTAGCTCCACATACCAAAGCTTGAAATATTTTTTAAGTTGATCAAAATGCTCTTGTGACACATGTACATTTGGCATATTATTCCATAACTCATCCAACTCTTCTATAGACATGGATACCATTTTTCTAGTTTTTACCTTGCTATAGTCCTCTAAAGTAGTTCTCTGAATTTAGTCATTGAGGATTCAAAACACCATTTAAGAGTTTCATTGTTGTTTTTATGACTAATCTTATTTTAATATTTTTATAACTTTGGAGTCTAGACTCTTGACACATAAAAACTAAAAATTAGCATGTGAAATTGGCATTCATTACCATTTTCCTCTTCCAATGTACTTCATGTTGATTTTTCTTTGAGTGTCTTACATATTTTCCCCTTATGCAATTTTTTTATTGCTGTAATATTTTGTTTATTAGCATGAGAAGTTTTAATGGGATGATTTTGGATGAAAAATTATGTTTTTTTTATTCTATATGATGATTTTTAATGCCATGTGATGTCTTTCTATGTTCTGTGATGTTTTTATATTTTATGCAATGCTTTTGTATCTAACCTAGAGAGGAAAGTTACATTTGCCAAAATATTTTCTTAATTTCTTAAAATTATGTAACATCCACTTTTACATCTACAAAACAATTCTCTATTATTTCTATGTTTACCATAGGAACAATAGACATGTTTACAAGATTAACCACCCCATTGAATCATGTGTTAGTAAGATTCAACACTTGTTCTATAAATCTCTTTTTTCGTGGGTTCCTTAAAAAAAAATTATGGAAAAATTTTCAAATGTTATTTATTTCAAGAAAAGATACCATGCCTTGACCATGTTATCTTAGAATAAGGTATGTCAAGAGATTTTTAAAATATCAAGTAAATTATGAAGTGTCTAAATCCAAATAATGTGCATGAAGTTATAAGTTTCATGGCCTTATAGGGTACCATAGGAGATTCATGGAAAACTTATTTATAATATCCAATCCAATCACTTTGTTGCAACAAAAATTCAATAAATCTACATGAAATATGGACTTTGGAACAAATTTTCAAAGGTTGAAAGAAATAATTACTTCTACCCTTATCCTATTAATCTTAGATCCCAATGGTGAGTTCAACATTTATATAGATGCATCATTAAATGGACCACATAGAGTAATTTCACAAGATGGGTGAGTAGTGGATCTGGAGCCATGAAAAAATGAAAGAGAATGAAAATAAATATGTTGCATATGATCTTGAAATTGTAGTTGTTGTTTATGCTTTGAGAATGTAGGATTTATATTTATTAGGTAAGCATTTTGAACTTAAATATGATCATAGGGGTTTTAATCCCTTTATATTCAAGATAATTTAGATTTTAAACATTGCAGGTGGTTGGAATTCATTAATAATTCTGAATTGGACATTAATTATGTCAATAGAAAATAAATTTATGTTGATGGTGCACTTATAAAATGCACATACATTTCCACATTATCAAATCTTAGTAATGCAGGAGCATCCTAGGCACAAAAAAATATTGCATCATTTTTAGAAATCCAATTACATTTTTAGGAAGAAATCTTAAGTACATGAACAAGCCTAATCAAGTAATGGTTAATCTATGTAGCATGTGAGTTACTTGACAAGGGAGTCATGCATGTAACCCAATGTGCACACATATATTGTCAATGGTAGGATATAATTTCCCTAACATGATGCAAGAACTTTTTGACATGAAGTGCATGAATAAGTGAGTATAATATTACATAAAAGGATTGACCTAGGTTCCACGTAACTCTAAAAAGTCTATGTGATTACAAAATATTAAAATGAAATATGTTAGAATAGGAGGCAAGAAACTGGAAATCAAGGCAAACAAATATGTTAGTTGGGATTTTTGGTGGCCTGATTGCATGTGAATCCATTCCAGCTTACTCAACCTATATATTTATGTGGATAATTCATTAATAGCTAATTAATTTGGTAATTGCCTAGTTTTCAAGAGTAGTCTTCGACCAATTCAGAAACCTAAATAAATGGGAGTCGATGTTCATCCTAAAAGGTGGATTAGGACAAAGGATAAATTATGTAAAATTTTCTAGACTAAGGCAGTTAGAGAAATTGATACAAAATTCCTGAGGAGATTATCTTTTATTATAATCTAATAACTTAGCCATCGTAATATTGAGATTTTCATGAAGTAACTCAATCACAGCATATCATGTAATGCATGTTGAATGAGACATCTTATGTAATTCTTATTTGAATAAAATATCAATTTTTTGTAATTTTTTTACCATTATATGACTAAGTGTCTATGTTAGATACTAGTGTGATATAATCACTTGTTACATGGTTTGGATTCTCTTCATTGGGAACCTAACCCATGATCTAGAGCAGTCTAATATCAAAGTAGGTTTAAAACTTTGTTGACTGAGAATAAAGGGTTCATATGTAGGATTATGAGTATAATAATTGTAATAGTAGAGCACAAATTCATGTTATAATATTTCACTAAAGAGATCTACTGACAAAGGTGTGGTAGTTACAGGCATAGTAGGAAGACTGGACAAAGTCCTAGATGTATTGTGTGTTATGAAAACACTCTTAGATGTCATTGAGGAACGACAATAAGGATTCATCCCAAAAGATGATGATAGTCATGATTGTTGACCATTTTTTGCCCAACAGGCCAAAAATTGGTCCCCTTCTGTCCCTGCTGTTTTAGGCCATTTCATTTTTTGATTTTACATAAATCTTTTTAAATCTACAGACTCTGCAGGTCTAAACCTACGGACTCTGCAGGTTTTGGATTTCTACAAATTGGCACATGAAGGATTAGTTCAGAGAGTTTCAGGTTTTACAAGGCTTCTTCGGGCTCTGGTCTAAAGGAAATCACAGAAAAATTGGCGTCTTTGAACCATTGAACCAGTTCAATGCCTTAGTTCAACGCTTGGTTCAATCGATTCAAGTTCAATGCTTGGTTCAATCAGTTCAAGTTCAACATAGGGTTCATCAGCAAAGTTCATCAATTGGTTCAATGCACCTTGGTTCAATAATCGATTCAAAGGCTTGGTTCAACAAGCTCGGCGCGTAGTGGTTAAACCGTTGAACCGATTAAACTGTTGAACCAATTTTGGTTCAATAGGTTGGTTCAACGGCTTGGTTCAAGGGTGTGCCCTACAGCTGGAGGGCAAGCCAAAGGTTCAATTTCCCTTGCGAAGGGCAGTTCAAGATCAAAAAGCCCTTGCGAAAGGCAAGCACTTCAAAGGAAAGGCTGCCAGCACAGGGGGAAGTCAACGAACCTGCAGAAAAGTCAAAGCAGCCAATTCTCGCATATTTTTTGTCTGTGGGAAAAGGCCTAAAACAAAGACCCAATGACTTTTTCCAAGGATGGTGATGTCTTGAAAGCCGTCAAAGTTAAGCAAGTGAACTAGCCGTTGGGTGACGGCCACGTGAACGTCAAGTTTAATGTAGTGAAATATCTATTTGTTTTTGAACTGTTGGAGCATCAAGCATGGAAAAAGCCCAAAGAACGTAGCGACCCACCAGAAGATTTCCCCTGAGGGCTGAAAAAAGAAGGAAGAAGACAAAGAGCAGAAAAGACAAAGTGTCCAAGTGGCAAAAGGAAGGTGAGTCATTGTCAGACAAGTGGTGCGACCTATTTTTTTGTAGTTGGCATTGATGAGGGGACAAACAGTAGTTTGTTTGCAGAAAAGAGGCGCAGCCATGTCCTTACATTAATGTTTAAATGCCAAGTCAATTTTGGTGATTGTGCAGCATGGTAGCAGGCCTTTTTTGAGAAATGACATCAGTAACAGTGGTTTCCTCTTCCCAAGATTCACAATGCACATGGGCCACTGACAAAAAATGAGCACCAAAATCTTTCCCAGGAAGTGCCAAGTTCTCTTCCTCTTCCTATATATTGTAAACTTCTCTTTTGAGAAGGAATCCGCTCTCAGCCTTAAGGCAAAACTCTGCCCAAAAAATCTCTCGAGCTTGTAAGGCAGAGCTCTGCCAGAATTTTACCTTGAATCAAAACTTAGCATTTTTACCTCCATTCTGAGCTTTGCATCTTTAGTATGTGTCTATGCCTTGATTCTATGTTAAGTCATTTTCTTAATGCTTTTACAAAATGATTGCAGCATGTCTGGTGCATTTTCAAGTTTCCTTTTACAGGTTTGTCAGAAGTGTCCCTAGAGGAGTATAGGTGAAGTGGATAGGCTGCTGCAACGTGTCTCAAAATGCCTCTAGTAGTTATTTCCTCCTTGTATCTCCACGAACACCTTACCCACTTATGCAGAAGGTTTTCTCATGACAGATGAAGTGTATGGGAGCTGGTTCTCGATGAAAAGTGTATATTCAGGCTAGATGGATCACATTTTCTGGGGTATCACCTTTTCTTTTTTAGGCTTAGGCTTTGTTTTCAACATCTCTCTCTCCCTTTTCATCCCCCACCTTTTTTACATTTTTTGTTAGCAGTAAGAAAAACCAGGGCCTAAATGATACATCAAAGGGAGCTAGCCCTTATCTAGAGACTCTCCCCTCCAACTTCACTAGTCCCATAAGTGAGAGGGGAGTTTCCATTGTTGCATGAAGAAGGCAGGAGCTCGGCCTCCTGCCACGGGTGCAATCTTCTACATCAACAGTTTCTAGCACGCCCGGTGGGACCAACTAGGACAAGTTGTGTCCAAAGAGTTGAAGAATTTTTCATGTGTTCTTCAGCCGACCAGCCTTTGGAGGCTTTGCATGAAACACCAATGGTGACTCTGAGTTGAATTAGCAAGTTAAGCAGCTTGGTGCCATTTATAAATCACATTTTTGTATGTATAATTCCTTTACACAAAATCATGGGTCTTGTTTTCCTTCATATGACTATGATCAAGCTCAAGATTTTTAGAGAATCACCTCAAGCAGCCCTCCTAGTTGCCCTTCAATGATAAGGTAAGTAGCCCTGGAGTTTGAGAAGTAGACAATAGAGATCAACAGAATGAAGGAGCAGTACAGATATCAGCAAGAGCTGATGTATAAAGAGGAGTGTTTGTTTAGGCAAGCACAGGTCTTGGAATCCATGGAGGAGGAGGTAGCAAAATGAAGAAATCTAGTTATTTAAGGCAGTCAGCCTTGTGTGCCCCTTCTTATTCAGAAGAAAGCCCCCTCTTTTACACCAAATCCTTTCTATCAGATAGCACTTGCTCACTCCAGCTCATCAAATGCATTTGCTCTCAATCCTATGTGCCTAGCTTTCCAACACCAGAGGGCATTAGAACAACCTCCCATGGAGATGAACCTTCTAAACTCCTTAGATCATGAATCTTCCATTGGGGGGAGTACCACAAGCTAGCATGTCCCTCTTCTAAAGACTCTTATGATGCATCAACGGTCTCTTCCTAGCATTCCTTAGCCTCCCCAAGTTTTTCAATATGATGTGTAGATTCCAAGTTGGAGGAAGGAATGCCAGGAACCAGCCCAAAGCCTTGAAGAAGATGATGCTGGTGACCTCCAAGAAAGACTCTTTCAGGACAATCTAGCCAAGCAAATTGAAGATTTAGAGGCTAGGATGAAGCTGCTTCTTGAAAGAGAGTTTGAACTTCCAGACCTTGTGGAGGAGCCCCAGGACCTTGGAGAAAACAAAGTTGCTGCATGTTCACAGGAGCAAAATTCCAATTCCAAGATCCTAAATTGGGGGAAAATAGTAGAATCATGGGGCAGGAAGGATGAGAAGCAAGGTTTTTCTCAAAACCTTGAAGAAGATAAGGCTGCCCCTACTCATGATGATGCTGGTGATCTCTAAGAAAGGCACTTCCAAGAAGATCTGGCTAGGAGAATTACAGAGTTGAAATCCAAAGAGAGATTCCTCAGCCAGTGTGTGATGAATGGTTCAGACCCAATGGCACATTCTATGTCTGAACACACCCCATCTACACATTTCCAAGAGAGCTATCAAGCCCCACCTAATATGGATGAAGTGCTAGCCAAGTAGAAAGAGGAGAATCATTTGATTCTAGCTTAAGAACTACCTCCTCCTCCACATGGTTTTTCCACTTCACCCCTTCTCAAGGAAGAATCTATTCTACAGGAGGTGAGTGAGGAGCAAAAGATCTAATTTGTAGTTCTTCAAGAGTCTGTCATGAATGAAAATGAAGGCAAAATCATCATTGATGCCTCTTGTGAAGACACCATCGGCAATGGAGAAGATGCAGGTCTTGCATATATGCAGATGTTCTAGCAATACAAGGAGGAACAAATGCATGGTGAGCTCTCTTCCCCTCTATTTGATGAACTTCCTTGCTACTTTGATGAAGAGGATGACTACACTAAGGAGCCTGAGTTGGAGGAGGATCAGGAGGATACCTTTAAAGATCTAGAGGTCCTGATCTTTGAGGAGGAAAAGGAGAGGTCTGTCTTTCTAGAGGAATGCCTTAAAAAGAGCTTTGAATAGAGAGGTGATGTTCTATGGGATGAGAAATCATTTTTTGAATCCATTTCAGACATCACCATAGTCACCCTTCTTCAAGAAGGCCAAGAGGAAGCAGAGGATGAGTCTGACAAGATCTTCAATGAGGCAGAAGGAAACAAGTCAGACCATGATGCATTATAGAGGGAATATACATGTCAAAGGGCTAATGGTGATAAGCTAGCAGCCACTGATTTCTTGGTGAAGAGCACCAATATGAAGGACCAACATTCAACAAGCCTCCAAGGACAAGAAGAATACATGTATGTTAGAGGCATGTTCAAATTTGATTCACTCGAATACCAACCAACTCAGGTGATAGGAAAAAGGAGCAGGTCACCAAATCTCCTTTTTAGCTACTTACCTGGCACCATAAGTCTTCTTGCCAAGAAGGGGACTTAAGAAATTTTCCCTTTGATCTAGGAGGGGGGCAAACATTCTTGATTAGCTGTATATAGTAGTTTGCTTTCAGTTGTCTTTTCTATTTTCCCTAAGTGCAGTTTGCGCAGGTAGTGTTTTTTAGCCTTGTGTGTTTCCCTTTGCATGTGGGGTAAGAAGCTTCATGTTTGATTCTTGGATCTTTGGGGCTGTTGCTAAACTTTCTTCAAAGTTGCACCTGACTCTGTGCCCAATGGACTGGTCTACAAGGCAACTAGTCTTTAAGCATAGCAGGCATGCTTCCCTTGGGAGTCGCCAATTTGTTGACCATTTTTTTCCCAACAGGCCAAAAATCAATCCCCTTCTGTCCCTGTTGTTCTAAGCCATTTCATTTTTTGATTTTGCATAAATCTATGGACTCTGCAGGTCTAAACCTACAGACTCTACAAGATTTGGATTTATATGGAATCTACAGTTTAGTCTTTTGGTGCATGAAGGATCAGTTCAGAGAGTTCTGGGTTTTACAAGGCTTCTTCAGGCTCTGGTCTGAAGGAAATCACAGAAAAATTGGCATCTTTGAACCATTGAACCGGTTCAATGACTTAGTTCAATGCTTGGTTCAATCGGTTCAAGTTCAACGCTTGGTTTAATCAGTTCAAGTTCAACACAGGGTTCATCAGCAAAGTTCATCAGTTGGTTCAATGCACCTTGGTTCAATAATCAGTTCAAAGGCTTGGTTCAATGGGCTCGGTGCGCAGTGGTTAAACTATTGAACTGATTGAACCGTTGAACCAATTTTGGTTTAATGGGTTGGTTCAACGGCTTGGTTCAAGGGTGTGCCCTACAGCCAGAGGGTAGGTTGAAGGTTTAATTGCCCTTGTGAAGGGTAGTTCAAGATCTAGAAGCCCTTACGGAAGGCAAGCACTTTAAAGGAAAGGCCGCCAGTGTAGGGGAAGTCAATGAACCCACAAAAAAGTCAAAGTGGCCAATTCCTGTAGATTTTTTGTACATGGGAAAAGGCCCAAAACAAAGACCCAATGACTTTTGTCGAGGACGGTGACGTCCTGAAAGCCGTCAAAGTTAAGCAAGCGAAGTAGCCATTGGGTGACAGCCACGTGAACGTCAAATTTAATGCAATGAAATATCTATTTGTTTTTGAACTGTTTGAGCGTCAAGCATGGAAAAAGCCTAAAGAACGTAGTGACCTGCCAGAAGATCGCTCTTGAGGGCTTAAAAAAGTAGGAAGAAGACAAAGAGCAGAAAAGACAAAGCATCCAAGTGGCAAAGGGAAGGTGAGTCATTGTCAGATGAGTAGTGCGACCTATTTCTTTGTAGTTGGCATTGATGAGGGGACAAACAGCAGTCTGTTTGCAAAAAAGAGGTGCGGCCATGTCCTTACATTAATGTTTAAATGCCAAGTCAATTTTGGCAATTGTGCAACATGGTTCTAGTAGGCCTCTTTTGAGAAATGACATCAATAACAGTGGTTTCCTCTTCCCAAGATTCAGAATGCACATGGGCCACTGACAGAAAATGAGTGCCAAAATCTTTCCCAAGAAGTGCCAAGTTCTCTTCCTCTTCCTATATATTGTAAACTTCTCTTTTGAGAAGGATCTTCTCTCAGCCTTAAGGCAAAACTCTCCCCAAAAAATCTCTCAGGCTTGTAAGGTAGAGCTCTGCCAAAATTTTACCTTGAATCGAAACTTAGCATTTTTACCTCCATTCTGAGTTTTGCATCTTTAGTATGTGTCTATGCCTTGATTCTGTGTTAAGTCATTTTCTTAATGCTTTTACAAAATTATTGTAGCATGTCTGGTGCATTTTCGAGTTTCCTTTTACAGGTCTGTTAGAAGTGTCCCTAGAGGAGTATAGGTGAAGTGGATAGGCTACTGCAGCATGTCTTAAAATGCCTCTAGTAGTTATTTCCTCCCTGTATCTCCATGGACCCCTGACCCACTTATGCAGAAGGTTTTCTCATGACAAATGAAGTGTATGGGAGTTGTTTCTCAGTGAAAAGTGTATATTTAAGCTGGGTGGATCACATTTTTTGGTGTATCACCTTTTCTTTTTTAGGCTTAGGCTTTGTTTTCAGCATCTCTCTCTCCCTTTTCATCCCCCTCTTTTTTACATTTTTTGTTAGCAGTAGGAGAAACCAAGGCCTAAATGATACACCAGAGGGAGCTAGCCCTTATCTAGAGACTCTCTCCTCCAGCTTCATCAGTCCCACAAGCGAGAGGGGAGTTTCCATTGTTGCGTGAAGAAGGCAGGAGCTCGGCCTCCTGCCATGGGTGCAATCTTCTGCATCAACAATGATTAAGGAGAAGGACAATGCACCAAGGGAGCAGATGCATCTAAAGGTGAAGGAGGTTGTTAGTGATGAGAGGCTCTTGAGAGCTATCTCACATATTTTTAAAGGTAAAAAGATGGACTTACCTCATTTTTTTTAAGTATAAATCTAGAGGAGATTGTTGATTGGCTTAATGATATGGAGTGGTAATCTAAGTATGAAGACATTGGTGACCCATAACACATCAATATGGCACAAAAAAATATAAAAGGACATGAAACACTATGCTAGAAAGAAGTAAATAATGAATGACATAGGAAAGGGAAAGATAAGATAATAAAATGGGATAGGATGATTCTTAAATTGAGGGGAAAATTATTGCCCAAAGATTACTAGATAGAGTTGTTCAAAATACTTCAAAATCTCGAGCAAATGGAGATGTCAATCAAAGAATACATTGAAGAGTCATATAAGATTGCCATTAAATTAGGACATAATGAGGTGGATAAGGATAAGATCACATGGTATATAAATTAAATGTGTTTTGGAATCTAAGATAACTAAGTATGGCTTAGATTAAAATTATCAAACCAACTTACCAATTGTACCCAAGGCGAAGGAGAAGTTGTCATGTAAAAAAATAGAGAAACACATTAGACAAAGGAAGATTTATGCAAAGAAGTATAGGAAGGAACCTACAGAAATGATGCACTTAACTCAAAGCGTGAATTGACATGTACCTCCAAGTCATAAGGATGAAGGAAGAATTTTGCCAAAATTTGTAGACTAAGGTAGGTAGGTAGAGAGAGAGAGAGAGAGAGAGAGAGAGAGAGAGAGAGAGAGAGAGAGAGAGAGAGAGAGAGAGAGAGAGAGAGAGAGAGAGAGAGAGAGAGAGAGAGAGAGAGAGAGAGAGAGAGAGAGAAGGCTTGAGGAGATTACCTTGTATGATCATTTGAGGACTTAGACATTGTAATATCAATAATTTCCTTAAGAAAATCTATCAAAACATAGCATTTAGCTCATGTTGAATGAAGCATCAAATGTAATTTTGATTTGAATAAGATATCAATATTTTTTGAGTTTTCTACCATTGTGTGCATAAGTGTGAGTGTGTTAGATACAAGTGTGAGATAATCACTCATTATATGGTTTATCTTTTCTTCATTTGGAACCTGACCAAGACCTACATCACTTAGTCATGATTTTCAATAATTTATCTTGAAACAATAAATAACTAGTGAACATATAATAAAATCATAACTATCTGAATAACCTGTGCATCTAAAAAAATAGAATATTATTTTAATTTTGATGAGTTAATAATGGTTTAATGTAGAGTTTATGCACCCACAATAGGAAATTTAAGATGACACATACTTTAATAAGTACTTAATGTTCCTTACTATGCTCATCCATGCATTAAAAAATGGTACACAAGTTGAAACAATACTATTACTAGCAAGAATTAAAGAAATATGTGTAAAACTTTGTGACCAAGTGCATTGAATTTTAGGGTGTAAAATTTGAACATTGTTATCCTAGGTGGCGGTTATACCCTCATGATGTACAAAATTATAAATTAGTTGTCGTTTCCATGGATTTCATAACCAAACTAATTCAGTCTTGATATCATCATGATACTATCTTTATTTTAATTGATAATTTAACCAAAGTTACACATTTTATACCTTTAAATTTGAATGATGATCTTCCACTTGCATCAAGATTTATAGAAAAAATTAAGACTTCATGATTTACCTAAATTCATCATGTCAAATAAAGATTAAATTTTCACTTTTCAAATTTGGATAATATTAAATTCAAATTTTGGAATAACGTTGAATTTAAAGTTTTGTTTATCATCTAGAAATTGATTGATAAACTTGTTGTTCCCAAAAATCTACCTCTCATTTTTGGGACAACATATGAACTATTTTGGTCCTATAGACCAAAATTGCCTCTTCCCTTTTCAAAATTTGTTCTGAGCATTCAAATTCCTCATTTTTCAAGCTTTTTTAGTTAAGGGATTAGTAGGTTCCATAGGTTCAATGGCTTCAACAGGCAAATTCCCTCAAAGGATCAAGTTTCCAGCACTTAGGCAATTTCAAGATTAGTTCAATGCCTTGGTTCAACCAAAAAATGTTCATTGGCAAGCTTCTAAGCAAGGATTGAACCATTGAAACATTGAACCAAAATGGTTCAATGGGTTCAACGGGTTCAAAGGTTCAATGTCATTGGCAAGCTTAGAGAGTTAAGTGCTTTGTCAAAAGTTCATCAAGGTTCAACGACTTCAAAACACTTAACGAAATAAAGAACCGTTGAACCATTGAACCATTTTGGTTTAAAGGTTCAACGGGTTCAAGGTTCAAAGGTTCAACAAGCAGTTGGTTCAACGTGTTTTGTTTGAGCAATCAAAAGTCTTAGCGAAAAACAAAGGAATGAACCGTTGAACTGTTGAACCTTAAACCAAAATGGTTCAATGGGTTCAACAGGTTCAATCGGTTCAATGGGTTCAAAGAGATCAAAAGACTTAGAAGAAAAGAGGCTTCAAATGTGAGATTAAACTGTTGAATCATTGAACCAAAGTAGGTTCAATCATTCGGTTCAAGGGATTGACCCAAAGCCAAAGGAACAAGTGCCCTTGCAGAGGGTAGTGAACCAAGGCCAAGTGCCCTTACAGAGGGCAGTGAGCAAAAGCAGACAAAGAGATTTTCTTTGGAAAATGACTAAGGCTGAAAGAGAAGAATCCTTCAGACTCTTTCCCTGAGGAAATGGCTAAGTAAAGGAGCTGAAAAGACTCCTTCGAAAAGATTTCCCATGGAAAAATGACTAAGGCAAATCCTTCGGACAAATTATCAAAAGGAATTCCTTCAGACTTTTGTTTGAAGGAATTCACCCGAAAGGAAAAGCCTGAAGGCCGAAGAAAAATGAACAAAGCAAGGAAAGATTTCCTTTAGACAAATAGTTCGAAGAAATTCCTTCAAATTTTTTGTCCAAAAGAAACGAAGGATGAAGTATGCCTGAAGAAATTAAAGCCCACTGAAGGAATAAAAGCCCGAAAGCCGCTCGAAGGACCTCGAAGGGAAGGTACCCTTGCAGGGGGCTCTCATCACCAAGAAAAAAGACCTTTCTCAGAGACCCAAAGGGACACCTTCCCTTCAAGGTGTTCTAAAGACAAAAGGTTGAAGGAATTTCAAAGCTTCAATAGACTTAGAAAAATAAAAGAAGCAGTGATTGAACCAAAGTAGAGAATGAACCAATGAACCAATTGAACCTTGAATTGAAAGAGTTCAAAGTTCAATGGTTCACAGCTTCAAGCGGTTCAAAGACAACCCCAAGCAAAGGAAGAACATGGATGATTCCAAAGACCAGTTTAAAGGATGGTTCAACCAAACAAAGCAAAGAAATGAATGAACAAAGGCAGCAATTGAACCAAGAAGCTGAGAAAGATCACCTAAATAGTTGAACCATTGAACCAATGAACTTTCAAAGGTTCAAAGGTTCATGGTTCAATATGGTTCAAACAGCCAATAACCATTGACGGCTCTGCAGACATCAAAATTAAGGTGATGGATTATCCGTTGATTTTTTAATATGGCACGAAACTTGAAAAATAAACCAAGCGACCAGCTAAAAAGAGAGATCAAGAGCTCAAATTGCTACAGGGAAGAGAGAACAATATCAAAAGATCAAAAATATCTACAAAGGAGTTATTTCTAGTAGGTAAAACAGTTGATCATGTGGTCATCTGAGCACACCAAATCAAGGACACGGCCTATTTTTCTTCCATGAAGTAATGGCAAAGTGGACAGCTATGCAGACATCAAAAAAAGGACCAAACAACTCATGTTAAAGAGGAGACATATGAGATAAATGGGCACCCCATAGTCAAGGGAATGCACTATTCCAAGCATGGCCTCTCGACATGATTGGAAACGCATTCAAGGCATTGAATGCAACGTGGGCCGTCCCATGGGAAAAAGCACCAAGCCTTTCTTGGCTACTATACATTATAATCTCTGGTATTATACGAGGGAGACTTTTCCATTATAGAAGCAAAAAACTCTACCCAAATTGAAAGGTGAATACTGAGACTTTGAGCTCAGAGTATTGTTCATATTATTTTATCTGAATGAGAAAGAAAGTTACTTGCAGACTTTGTGTTGTTATAGCTTGTGCCATTTTAGGAGATTAATCTTACATCTATCTTTTGGATTCATTCTTGTTTATTTAATTTAACAAGTAGAACTAGTGGAGGTAATCAGAAAGGTGTCCTGAAACCAATTGTGGAAAGACTTTGTGCTCTCACAGTTGTCTTTAGTGTGTGTTTTTAGTTTCTTTCTATGTAAAGGGTCTTGGGATGACTTTGTGCCCCCATTACCCTTTGTATTTCACTCTTTGGGTAGTTGAGGTGAAGACTTTGTGCTACACCTCATTCTACTAGTTCATGCACCCTTTTTGTTACCAATTTCTTGTCACTACCTGAAAGAACTCCTGATGTTTCTTAAAAGATCACTTTTGAAGGAAGAGAAGTGCTTCCAGTGTTTTCACCTATATTTTCTCTTCTGTTTGTGAACATCATCTCTAAAAAAGAGAGATGGATGGTGTAGTCCCACCCCTGAGTGTTATTTTCTACTTATATATATAGTATATAGCTCCTACATATTTATAGGAAACCTCCACTTGATGAGAGGAGAGATTTGTCCAACTCTGATGTAGTATACTTGCACATTTCGCTGACCAATCTTCCTTTCTATGGTGAAGAGACCTATTTTGCTCATCAGTTAGCTGATTGACAAAATATTCATCCAACAATCTTTTTGGTGACTCTGTTGGGGAAGAGCACGCAGTTTGAAGCCTCAAGCTTCAAGCTAAAGCAAGACCAATTCTTTCCCATTTTTATTCTACAATTTGGCAACTCCACACTATACCATAAGTCAGAGATCCCAAGGTGTTGTTGATCTTATTTTTGAATTGGGACAGAAGGGAAATTTTGATTTGTTCCCTCCCCAACTTCAAGTTCAACGATCTAGGAGTGTTCCTCCTACCTGTACCAGGACACCAACACAAGGCAGAGCTTCTTTTTTTGTTGTTAGCAGAGCTTTGCCTATACATACTCCACCTAGATTTGTTATCCCCTTTTTCCATAATCAAATCATGGTAGTTCAAGGCCCCTAGGGTAACTCTTTTGGCCCACTCAATTTGACTCCACCTCTACATGAGCTTCCACGCAATTCAAGAAAAAATTCTTTTGTGATGGAAGAGTTCATCTTGATGAACACATTGTAGCTTTCAACATAGCCTGTGGTGTGATAGGAGTGGAATTTGAGGACATGGCAGTCAGGATTTTTGTGGAAACACTACAAGGCCCTACTGCAGACTGGTTCTACCATCTGCAGGCTAGGTCAGTAACTAACTAGGACACTCTTAAAGCTAAATTAAAATCTAGGCTCAATCCTATAAAAGATGAACATGCCTTGATGGCTCAGCTCACATAGATGAAGAAGGAACCTCATGAACCTATGAGGAATTTCATTGCCAAGTTTGACAAGTTGAGGAATAGGATTCCTGCAATTGCTCAGCCAACACTTGAAAACCTCAAATGCTTCTTCATCAACTCACAGCTGCCTGAAGTGAGTTTTTTATTAAGACATGCTAGCCACATAGACCTTGTTGCTACTCAAGACTTGGCTACTGAGGTGGAAGATGACCTTATCTTAGCAAAAAAGATAAGGAGAGATCTAAATAGAGGTAAATCTCCTTCATCCTTTGAATATGCACCTACAGCCACCACTGATCCAATGGTGCAGAAGCTAGCAAATAAATTATTTGCTCTCAAAAAGCAAATGGCACAAGGGATGTCATCTGCTCCTTCATACAAAGATGTACCAAGGAGGACATTCCCCAATTAGTCATACCAAAGCAATGCTACCAGAAATCAAGGGCAAACCAATCATCTTCCTCCCCCATGGAGAAACCTTGCCATTGAAGTGCCTCCAACCAATTCAGCAATTGGGTATCTTGAAGCTGAATCAAATTTCTCCTTCCAGCCTAAATTGAACTCTGAAGATGATGTTAATCTCTTAATTAAGGAATAAAAATAATCAGCTGGCGACTCCAACATTAGTTTCCTAAATTACCAAGATGAACCCAGAAGTGAAGATAAAGCAGCTGAGGGATCATATGTTATGTTCACCTGGTCCAAGAATCAGTCAGCCCAACAAGCTGATAAAGAAAAATTAGAGGAGTGAGCCCAGCCTACAATTTCAATTGCTAAGTAGAGAACCACTCTGCCTTTCCAACCAAAAGACCTGGTGATAGCAAAAAAGGTAAGTACACCAAACATCCCTACACCTTCTATTTCAAATTTGCAGTCTAGTCCACCCCCTCCCAAAAATCAAAAGGATGAACTCCCATCCTCTATAACTAGTTCACTTCAAACATTTGACATGATTGACCATATAAATAAAACCAAAATTCAAATGTCTAAATTTGAATTCCTATAGTCCAACCCCGAGCAGTTAGATAAGTTGATTCAATGTGTGAAGAACCAAGCCATCCCTGTAGGACAAGTAATTTCCAAGGTAACTCGTGATCCCCTCAAGAACACATCCACCAAGAATAACTTTGTCATTACTCCTACTACTCACGGTAGGACTGAACCTTTCTATGTCTCCCTATTGATAAATGGATATCAGCTAAACAATTGTATCATTGATTCTAGAGCTTCAAACAATGTCATACATGCCAAAGTGGAAGAATCTATTGGTCTCACACTAACCAAGACATCTGGGAGATATTTATTCATGGAAAAAAAGTAAGTACCACTGCTGGGGTAAATCAAGGATGCCCAATTTGCATTTACAGCATTCCTAGACAAGAGAATCAAGATGACTGTCTTGGTGGCCGATGTCCCAACATCATATGGCATCCTTCTTAGGAAAAAATTTTTTAAGGACATTGGAGGTGAATTGAGCATGGACCTATTCGAATCAAGGATTCCAGTCAAAGGCATTATGTAAAAATTGCTTCCTAAAAAGGAAGCAAAATATGTGGTTACTCAAACATCAGTGCCTGAAGCTCAAATTTTATTTGAGTCTTTAGGCATGGGTAACTACTTTCTATCCATGGAGGAAGTCCATGAGGCATCTGATGAAATTCTTGAGTGTGTCAATCTGAAAATTATTTCATCTGGAATAGCAAAAAAATTGGTGGAGTGCAATGCAAGTGTGGAAGAATCTCCCCCTCTAAATGAAGAAGAATCTAAGGAAAAATTAATGTCTAGTGAGGTATGGATTTTAAAATTCGATGGCAGCTACTCTTCTACCAGTTTAGGAGCTAGGGTTGTGTTGATATATCTTCAAGGAGATATTTTTCCTTCATCATACAAGTTACAATTCAGCAATACCAATAATATAGCTGAGTATGAATCTCTATTGCTTGGATTGAGGGTTGCTCGAGATAAAGGCATCACATTCCTTCATGCCAAAGGAGATGCTAAACTGGTGGTTTCTCAGGTGAGAAACTTGTATCAAACCAAAAATGAGAGATTGCACCACTATCGCAATCTAGTCTGGGATCAAATTGAAAGCTTTGATGCTTTCAGCATCTCTACCATTCCTAGAGAATTCAACGATCGAGCTGATGCACTGGCTATTTCAGCAACTCTCTTGGTTCCTCACCCTAATTTTAAGGGAGATAGGTACACTATTAAATTAGTTTTTTGACCAAGTGTACCTAACAATGCCAATCATTGGCAAGTGTTCAATAGTGACAACCAAATTATTTCCTTCCTAGAGCAAAAAGATAGCTTTCAATAGCTTCACTTTGAAGGCAGTGAGCCTCGGGAGCTTGAACCAGCCCTTAAATCAAGTTCAAGCATGAGTGAGGAATTCCTACAGCTAAAAGGGAATAAAATTCCCAAAGAATTGGTTTCTCTTGAGAAGCTATTTGACAAACATGATAGATTCATCAAATAGCAGCAAACAGATTCAAGCTCCTCCCAGGAGTTTGATCAAATAAACTTGGGTACCAAGAAAAATCCTAAGTTGGTAAACATTGGGAAGTGTTGTACTCAAAAAGAGAAATCCAAGTTCACTGATCTGCTTAGCCATTATATGGATGTCCTAACATACTCCTATGATGATCTGAAGTCACTCAGGCCTGAAGAAGTCTGCCATGAAATTCCTCTCAAGGATGATTCGATGCCTTATAAGCAAAAATCTAGGTAGTACAATCTGAAGATATCAGGTCCTATTCTATCAAAAATATAGAAAATGCTGAAAGCTAAGATAATTTTCCCAATCCATCATTCCACATGGATTGCCAACATAGTACCTGTAAGGAAGAAGAATGGCAAAATTTGCCTCTGCATGGATTTTAGAAACTTGAATCAGTCATCCTTAAACGATAACTATCCTCTACCTATCATGGACCAAGTTCTTCAAATAGTAACTAGTTCTGAGATGTTATCAATGCTAGATGGCTTCTCAAGATACAATCAAGTTGAAGTTGGTGAAGCAGACCAGCACAAGACTACCTTCACCACACCTTGGGGCACCTTTGCCTATCAAAGAATGCCATTTGGCCTGATAAATGTTTGTGCCACCTTCCATAGATAAATGGACCTTGATTTCAAAGATGAAATGGGTAAGTTCATTATAGTGTACCTGGATGATTTAATAGTCTTTTTTAAGCATCGCCCTGACCATATGTGCCATTTGCAACAAGTGTTGGAATGCTACTGCTAGAATGGCATTTCTTTAAATCCAAAGAAGTCTATCTTTGGAGTAACATAGGGGAAACTTCTTGGACACATTGTGTCTCAAGAAGGCATAAATATTGACTCAGAAAGAGTCAAGTCCATCCAAGATCTCACTTTGCCCACAAGTAAGATTGCAGTTCACTCTTTCTTTGGAAAGGTGAATTTTTTATGAAGGTTCATCACCAAGTTTGCTGAGAAGACTCACCATATTGTAAACATGATGAAGGGAAAGGCCACATTTAGCTAGATTGAAGAAGGCAGATTGGCATTTCAAGACATCAAAATAACCATTGCCCACACCCCAATTCTGGTTCGTTCAAACTATAACAAGGATTTCACAATGTACAGTTATGCTTCTGAGCACACACTTTCAACAATTTTGGTTCAATAGAACCAAGAAGGTGTGGAATCTCCTATTTCTTTCATGAGTTGTCCTCTCAAAGCTCATGAGTTGAAGTATTCAAATATAGATAAGCATGCATATGCAGTGGTGAAGGCAGTGAAGCATTTTTGCTTCTACATCCTGAATTCACACACTATTGCCCTGGTTCTTGACACCACAATCAAATCCATAGTAACTCAACAAGAGTTTGGGATGAAAAGAGGTAATTGGATTGCTAAAATATAGGAGTTAAATCTAGTCATCAGGCTAATGAAATTTGTGTGGGGAAGGGGCCTATGCCAATTGATTGCTGGCAACCAACTAAAACAAATAGAGCATGAAGAATTAGAAGAAGAAGACACGCCAACAGTCCTCTTTGCCTCCACCATGAATGAGTGGTATTTAGGTATTGCTCATTTTCTTACTTATGACGAGTGTCTTGCTCACCTATCTCATAAAGAAAGGAGGACTACCAAGTTTAAATCTGCCAATTTTGTCCTCTAAGACAATGGCCTGTATAAGAGGAGCCTTTATGGAGTGTTCCTTCGATGCATGGATAAAGAGCAGCAGAGCCAACTTTTGAAGTCCTTCCACAATCTGGCCTATGGAGGACATTTTTTTGCTCCTATAACTACCCATAAGATTCTGTGATCTAGGTACTACTGGCCCACTCTATTTCAAGATGCATACAAATGGGTAAGAAAATATGAACTATGCCAGTAGTTTGTCAGAAGACCCAAGTTGGTTGCCCTGCCTCTCAAGCCAATCATAATAGAAGAGCCATTTCAGTAATGGGGAATCAATTTCATTGGTGTTATAAACCCATCTTTAAGTGTTGGACATGATTATGTCCTCACAGCCACAAATTACTTCACCAAGTGGGTGGAAGCAATTCCAACCAAGCATGCTACTTCAGAAGTAGTGTGCAATTTCCTCAAGAAGAACATCATTTTCAAGTTTGGGGTCCCAACCAAGATTGTCACTAACAACGTAGCTTGTTTCACTTCCCAGGAGATCACTCATTTCTATTTTTACAATGGTATTAACCTCTCCCACTCTTTTGATTACTTTCCACAAGGGAAATGACAAGCTAAATCAAGCAATAAGACCCTGGTGACTATCATCAGGAGCTGGTGGATGACAACCAATGAACATGGCATAGGGCATTGGTTGATGCTCTATGAGTAGATAGAATTACACCAAAGAGGGTAATTGGTATGTCTCCTTTCCAGCTTTTTTATGGTCTCAATGTTGAGATACCAATTACCCTAGAATTGCTAGCATTGAAATTGGCTAAGGCAATCGAGGATCAGACATATGAAAGCTCCATCGATAAGAGGATCATGTGCTTGACTGAGCTAGATGAGCAGCGAACTATTGTGGTGGACTAAATTACTGAGCATCAAAGTCTGGTGAAGAATCCCTTTGACTAGAAGGTAAAAAATTGTGATTTCTAGATTAGAGATCAAGTCCTGCTATGGGACAAGATAACAGAACCAAAGGGAATGCATGAGAAAATTGACTCCCTTTGGAAGGGCCCTTTTACTATTCATCAACTCAATGGTGAAAATAGTTTCCTATTGAGATATCAAGATGGCATGCCCTTTTCTCTGCCTCATAATGGGCAACATCTGAAGCACTTCAATTCTTGAAGTATCAGATAAGTTCACCTATACATATGTATATTTGTATAGTCTTTTTTTCTATTGTGTTAGGTTGTAGAGCTAAAAGCTTCGCAGGTATGCAAATAGAGGAGGTTGTTGAGTTATAGAGCAACTGATGTCGACAGGCCAACCGATGTCGGTCATATCTAATGTACAGAGAAACCAGCATCGATCAGAGATCGGCCGACGTCGGTCATCTCCAGACAGACAAGGACCGACATTGGTCGCCTGTGCGGTTCCAAAACTGCTAGTTGATGAATAGTTAGTTTAATGAACCAATTGTTTGCATGTAAAAGACTAATTTTAGTCTTGAGATACGTTTATAATTATTGTAATTAGAAGTCTAATTATTATTTGCATGGGATCTATATAATAGACTCATGGGGCTGTATTGTAAGAAAGCACAACGAAGAGATCCTTCCAATTGTAAGATCTAGGTTTGCAGGTGTGCAAGGCTAGGTTGATTTGCAAGTTGTGCAAGATCAAGTAGAGATCTAAATGGTAAGTAAGATCATTTAATTTGTAGGTTGTTACAAGTTCAAGGGAGATCTACTTGGAGTACTTTGAGTACTTGTGTACTGGCAGTATTGTTACTGACTAGTGGAGGTGAACAACAACTCTGTGTTTGAGTTGTTTGTTGTGACCGTAATTGAGAGAGAGAACTCTTGAGGGAGATTATTGTATGCCCTAGAGGAGTGGGAGCCCTAGAGGTGTGGGAAGAAGAGTGTGGCATCTTCTTTATTATATTTTTTTTTTCGATGAGTTGAATACAAGATTGTATTGTCTCTCAAATTTTGTGTTGTTTTTGATTTCTAGTTACTTGTTACTTTTGGTTAAATTATGTGTTTAGTTGCTTATACAAGGTAATCAATTATGCTCCTAATCCTGACAAAGTGGTATCAGAGTGAGGTTGCAGGGAGCAGGTTAGTGTTTGATTACAGGTCACTCTCAGGGGTTTCTAATTGAGTAGGAGTAAAGCAATGGCAGAAAAAAGTAAGCTAAGAATGGAGAAGTTTAACGGCAAGAATTATCAATTATGGAGGATGCAGATAGAAGATTATCTGTATCAAAAATATCTTTACTTACCGTTGGGTGGGGTTGCAAGCAAGCCCATGGATATGAAAGATGAAGAATGGAAGGTTCTTGATCGAAAGGCTCTGGGATCTATAAGGTTGAGCCTAGCATCATCTGTGACTTCCAACTTATCACAGGCTAAGACAATGGTAGAGTTAATGGGATATTTGGAAAATTTATATGAAAAACCCTCAGCTTCAAATAAGGTATTTCTTATGAAGCAATTATTTAATTTGCAAATGTTGGAAGGTGGATCTGTACACAGTCATCTTAGTGATTTCCATGGTTTGGTAAACCAGTTAGTTTCAGTCAATATTGTTTTTGATGATGAAATTAAGGCTCTCTTAATCTTATGCTCATTACCTGAAAGTTGGGATAGTTTGGTAATGGCAGTTAGCAATACTGTGTCTGCTTCAAATATCTTAAAATTTGATGATGTTGTTAGTGTAATCTTGAATGAAGAAATTCACAGAAAAAGCACAGGTAAATCATCAGGGAATGCTTTAAGTGTTGAAAGCAAGGGAAGGCAAAGAAAGAAGATCGAGCAAGAGAAATCAAGGTCAAAGATAGGTAGGAGATCTAAATCCAGGTATGGTAGAGTAATCTGCTGGAATTGTGGAAAGGCAAGGCATGTAAAGAAAGATTGTAGGTCAGTTAAAGATCACCATGAAGGTAATAAAGATGTAGTTGTTGTAGGTATTATTTCATAGGATGCTCTTGTATGTTCCTTGGATAAAGTGGAATTTTGGGTATTAGATTCTAGTGCCTCTTTCCATGCAACCCCAAATAGAGCATCTTTTCATGATTATGTCCAAGGGGACTTTGGAGAGATTTATTTAGGGGATGGTAAGCCTTCTCAAATGGTTGGCAAAGGGAAAGTGCAGCTGAAATTACAGACAGGAAACACATGGGTGTTGAAGGAGGTCATGCATGTCCCAGTCCTAAAGCGGAACTTGATTTCTGTTAGAAAGTTGAGTGATGAGGGATGCACAGTAACTCTCACAGCAGACTCTTGAAAAGTTTCCAAGGGTGCACTTGTTTTAGTAAGAGGTAAGAAAGTAGGTACTCTTTATCTATCTAATTGTATTACTGATTCTCCTTCTGGTTTATCTACTTCAACTATAGATTTGAAGATGTGTCTTTGTAGGCTTGGTCACATGAATAAGAAGGGGATGCATATTCTTGAGTCAAAGGGTAAGAGTTTAGACTTGGAAAGCATAGATTGAGATTCTGTAAGCAATAGAAGAAAGTGAGGTTTCTTGATACACATGCTACAAGAAAGGATCGGGTCTATGACATAAAGAGGAAATCTGATGGTTTTGACAAGAACAGGAAAGCCTTGGTGTTCAAAGAGAAGATGATGGATAGAGATCAGTCATAGGGGCTAAATAATTCTGAGCAGGGCAGTTTGGACAGGGTTTTGATCCAAGGTAAACTCGTGGGTAAAAAGTCATCACTCACAAGAAAACATAGTTATCAACATTGATTAGGTGGAACTGACATCGAACAGGTAGGTATCGACGTCGGTCATGTGCAGACCAGAGTCGGTGGTGTCAGCCAGGTGGCAACCGACATTGGTGACCAGGTGGACATCGACGTCGGTCAGGGAACTGGCGTTGGTGATCAGGAGGATTCGACATCAGTTAGGTGCAAACTAGGGTCGACCAAAAAATGGATTTTTGGTGGATAACAAGCTATTAAAGAGTCTCAAATGCCCATATGGAGGACTGAAAGTGTAAGTAAGCCTCAAATTCATTATTCCCCTTCTTTAGACTACTTGTTGCTCACTGATGGTCAAGAACTAGGAAATTTTAAAGAAGCAGAGCAAGTAGAATCCAGGAATAGTGGGAGCATGGCATGAATGAAGAAGTTGATTCCTTGGAAGAGAACCAAATGGGAGATTTGATAGAGTTTTCAGTTGGAGAGAAAGCACTGAAAGATGAACAGATTCCCAGGTTAAAGAAGAGAGAGAATGGACATGTGAGACAGAAGGCTAGGGTATATGGTCTTGAGCAGGCTGCAGGACAATGGTGTTGTAACTGTTATGTTTCCTTTACCAGGTTGGATAATATTAGCTACATTATCCTGTTACTATATGTTGTGTGTATGCTTGTTTTAGGGTCACACATGTAGGGAGTTGCTGAGCTAAAGGTAAAGTTAGTTCAGAGGTGTGTCATGAAGAATTTGGGAGCAACAAAATTCTTTGGCATGAGTATTCCTAGAGACAGGGAAGATCACAGGTTGATGTTGTCTCAAGATGATTGTATGAATAAGGTAGTGGAGAGGTTCAAGATGCGGGATGTAGAATCGGTTAGCACACCTATGGTTGGACAGTTCACAGAACAGTGTCCCAATTCACATGATGAGGTTAAGTACATGTGTACTAGACCTAAGTTTGCTCAAGCAGTGGGTGTTTTCAGCGAGTTCATGGCTAATCTGGGAAAGGAGCACTAGAAAGCAGTTTAGTGGATTCTCAGGTATCTGAGAGGGACCAGCATCAGGTTAACATGTTATGTAAGGTCAAGGACTTCTCTACATGGGGATGTAGATTTAGATATGGCAAGGGATTTGGATGACAAGCGTAGCACCACAGGATGTGTGGTGGTTAGTCTTCAAGATTGAACTTGAAGAGGGATACAAGCCAGGAAACAAAATTAGATGGTGTATAGGTATAGGTGCAGCTATTTATCTCCAAGTAGGAGATTGTTAGGTTATGGAGCTAAAAGCTTCACAGGTATGCAAATGGAGGAGGTTGCTAAGTTGCAGAGCAACCAACGTCAATCATATCTAGTGTATAAAGAAACTGGCATCAATTAGAGATTGGCTGACATCGGTCATCTCCAGATAGACAGGGACTGACGTCGGTCACCTGTGTAGTTCTAGAACTGCTAGTTGACGAATAGTTAGTTTAATGAACCGGTTGTTTACATGTAAAAGACTAATTTTAGTTTTAATCTGTGTTTCTAATTATTGTAATTAGAAGTCTAATTATTGTTTACATGGGATCTATATAATAAACTCATGGGGCTGTATTGTAAGAAAGGACAACGAAGAGATCCTTCCAATTTTAAGATCTAGGTTTGTAGGTGTGCAAGGCCAGGTTGATCTGTAGGTTGTGCAAGATCAGGTAGAGATCTACATGGTAAGTAAGATCATTTGATTTGCAAGTTGTTGCAAGTTCAAGGGAGATCTACTTGGAGTACTTTGAGTACTTGTGTGGTGGCAGTATTGTTACTGACTGGTGGAGGTGAACAACAACTCTATGTTTGAGTTGTTTGTTGTGATCGTAATTGAGAGAGAGAACTCTTGAGAGAGATTATTATATGCCCTAGAGGAGTGGGAGCCCTAGAGGTGTGGGAAGAAGAGTGTGGCATCTTCTTTATTGTATTTTCTTTCTAGATGATTTGAATACAAGATTGTATTGTCTCTCAAATTTTGTGTTGTTTCTTATTTCTAGTTACTTGTTACTTCTGGTTAAATTCTGTGTTTAGTTGCTTATACAAGGTAATCAATTGTGCTCCTAATCCTGACATATTGTGTGTTATTCATTTTCATTTTGGCACCTTTCGTTTTGGGTAGCATGACTCCATAGCCCAATGGCATACTTCAAGGCACTAGAGATTCTAGTTTCTACTCCCTTCAGCTGTTCCAAGTTTTCAACTGAAGGAAGTTCCCCAACTAGAGCCAACTGTTGTTCCCAAAAATCTACCTCTCATTTTTGGGACAACAAATGAACTATTTTGGTCTTGCAGACCATAATTGTCTCTTCCCTTTTCAAAATTTATTCTAAGCATTCAAATTCCTCTTTTTTCAAGCGTTTTCAATTAAGGGATTAGCAGGTTTCACAAGTTCAATGGCTTGAATAGGCAAATTCCCTCAAAGGAGCAAGTTTCTAACACTTAGGCAATTTCAAGATTGGTTCAATGCCTTGGTTCAACCAAAAAATGTTCATCGGCAAGCTTCTAAGTAAGGATTGAACCATTGAACCCTTGAACCTTGAACCAAAATGGTTCAACGAGTTCAACAGGTTCAAAGGTTCAACGTCGTTGGCAAGCTTAGAGAGTTAAGCACTTTATCAAAAGGTCATCAAGGTTTAATGGCTTCAAAACACTTAATGAAAGAAAGAAGGCTTGAACCATTGAACCATTGAACCATTAAACCATTTTGGTTCAAAGGTTCAACAGGTTCAAGGTTCAAAGGTTCAACGAGCGGTTGGTTCAATGTGTTTTGTTTGAGTGATCAAAAGTCTTAGAAAAAAATAAAGGAATGAACTGTTGAACCATTAAACCATTGAACCTTGAACCAAAATGGTTCAATGGGCTCAACAAGTTCAATCAGTTTAATGGGTTTGAAGAGTTCAAAAGACTTAGAAGAAAAGAGACTTCAAACGTGAGGTTGAACCGTTGAACCAAAGTAGGTTCAATCAGTCGGTTCAAGGGACTACCCTAAAGCCAAAGGAACAAGTGCCCTTACAGAGGGCAGTGAACCAAGGCCAAGTGCCCTTGTGGAGGGTAGTGAGCAAAAGCAGACAAAGAGATTTTCTTTGAAAAAATGACTAAGGTTGAAAGAGAAGAATCCTTTAGACTTTTTCCCTGAGGAAATGGCTAAGTAAAGGAGCTAAAATAATTCCTTTGAAAAGATTTTTCATGGAAAAATGACTAAGGCAAATCCTTCAGACAAATTATTCAAAGGAATTCACCCGAAAGGAAAATCTCAAAGCCCAAATAAAAATGAACAAAGCAAGGAAATATTTCCTACATACAAATTGTCTGAAGGAATTCCTTTGGACTATTTGTCTGAAGGAAATGAAGGATGAAGTCTACCTAAAGAAATTAAAGCCCATCGAAGGAATAAAATTCCAAAGGCCACCTGAAGGACCCCAAAGGGTAGGTACCCTTGCAGGGGGCTCTCGTCACCAAGAAAAATGACCTTTTTCAGAGACCCGAAGGGACACGTTCCCTTCAGGGTGTTCCAAAGACCAAACGCTGAAGGAATTTCAAGGCTTCAATAGACTCAGAAAAATAAAAGAAGCAGTGATTGAACCAAAATAGAGAATGAACCAATGAACTGATTGAACCTTAAACCGAAAGAGTTCAAAGTTCAATGGTTCACAGGTTCAAGCAGTTCAAAGATAGCCCCAAGCAAAGGAAGAACATGGATGATTCCAGAGACCAGTTCAAAAGATGGTTCAACCAAACAAAGCAAAAAAATGAATGAACAAAGGCAACGATTGAACCAGGAAGCTGAGAAAGATCACCTGAATAGCTGAACCATTGAGCCAATGAACTTTCAAAGGTTCAAAGGTTCATGGTTCAATATGGTTCAAATAGCCAGCAACCATTGACGGCTCTATAGACGTCAAAATTAAGGTGATGGATTATCTATTGATTTTTGAATATGGCATGGAACTTGAAAAATAAACCAAGCGACTAGCTAAAAAGAGAGCCTTAGTGCTCAAATTGCTATAGGGAAGAGAGAACAATATAAAAAGATCAGAAATATCTACAAGGGAGTTATTTCCAGTAGGTGAAGTAGTGGATCAAGTGGTCATCTGAGCACACCAAATCAAGGATGTGGCCTATTTTTCTTCCATGAAGTAATGGCAAAGTGGATAGTTGTGCAAACATCAGAAAAAATACCAGACAACTCATGCTAAAGAGGAGACATATGAGATAAATGGGCACGCCATAGTCAAGGGAATACACTGTTCCAAGCATGGCCTCTCAACAGGATTGGAAATGCATTCAAAGCATTAAATGCAGTGTGGGCCATCCCATGGGAAAAAGTAACAAACCTTTCTTGGCTACTATACATTGTAATCTCTAGATTATGTGAGGGAGACTTTTCCATTACAGAAGCAAAAAACTCTGCCCAAATTGAAAGGCAAATACTGAGACTTTGAGCTCAGATTGTTGTTCATATTATTTTATCTGAATGAGAAATCAAGTTACTTGTAGACTTTATGCTGTTATAGCTTATGCCATTTTAGGAGATTGTTCTTATGTCTATCGTTTGGATGCATTCTTGTTTATTTAATTTAACAAGTAGAACTAGTGGAGGTAATCAGAAAGTTGTTCTAAAACCAATTGTAGAAAGACTTTGTGCTCTCACAGTTGTCTTCAGTGTGTGTTTTTAGTTTCTTTCTATGTAAAGGGTCTTGGGATGACTTTGTGCCCCCATTACCCTTCGTATTTCACTCTTTGGGCAGCTGAGGTGAAGACTTTGTGCTACACCTCATTCTATTGGTTAATGCACCCTTTTTGTTACCAGTCTCTTGTCACTACCTGAAAGAACTCCTATTATTTCTTGAAAGATCACTTTTGAAAGAAGAGAAGTGCTTTCAATGTTTTCACCTGGATTTTCTCCTCTATTTGTGAACATCATCTCTAAAAAAAGAGAGATAGATGGTGTAGTCCCACCCCTGAGTGCTATTTTTTATTTATATAAAGTATATAGCTCCTACATATTTATAGGGAACTTCCCCTTGATGAGAGGAGATATTTGTGCACCTCTGATGTAGTATACCTACACATTTGGCTGACCAATCTTCCTTGCTATGGTGACGAGACCTATTTTGCTCATTAGTTAGCTGATTGACAAAATATTCATCCAACAAAACTAAAGGAGAAATCCAAGTGGTTTAAGATATGTTACAAATGTATGTAATGGATCAAACAACTAAGTGGGAAGACTATCTACCTCTTAGAGTGTTTTCTTACAACAACACTCATCATTCTTCACTGAAAATGGCACCATTTCAAGGAATTTTTGGAAAAAAGTGTATAACACCTCTTAGTTGGGATGGATTAGACAATCTTGTTACAAATCCAAATGATGTATCACATGAATATGACACTCAAATGTAGGTGAATTAAAAAAGGCCCAAGGAAGCCTTGAATCGATAGAAAAACTATGATGATTGTAAAATAACACTAAGGGAATTATAAATTTGAGATAAAGTTTTCTTGAGGGTTCACCCAAGACAAAATTAATTTTTTCAAGGCAACCAAGCTATCTTCATGATCCATTAAACTATTTGATAGCTTGGAAAAAATAAACCCCATGGTTTATCAGATGGCTCTAACCCCATCTCTATCATGGATCCATGATGTATTTAATATTGCTTCACTTATAAAATAAATTATTGATCCATCTCATGTTATTCATTGGTGAAACATTCAAGTGGAAAATAATTAGATAATTCATCTAAACATGAAGCTATGAAATCAATATATTTATAAAGTATTGGTCTAATGGGAATAATTTGGTCAAATGAGTGTTATGTGATAAGATGAAAATATTATTTTGAGTATGTATCCTCAATTATTTGATTGATCACCAATCTGGTTATTTTTTATGATGGGAAGATGTCATATCCCATTTGAGATACTTTATGATTTATGGTATTCAAACATGGAGTCATATTTATGTCTTTTTCATGAGTGGCATTAAGAACATTTATTATTTATTTGTTGTTGTGTTTAGCATTGATATTCATATGGTACATTCATTATTACTATTATGAGTACTTAAAATTTTATAGAGTAGATTATATTATTCTAATTGATACATTTTCTATTATTATCTTTTTACTTGATTATGAAAAACTATATGCTATTTATGATTCTCCATACAAAAAGTGTTATTGAAGTAATCCAGTTGTGCATATGTATAGGTAGAGACATGTCTGGGGTTATGTTGTGAGTACAAATGAGTAGATTTGATATCTATGATTCTATCTTAGTGACTATTTTGCTCACACAATTGAAGGACATCCACACTTCATTAATATTGGTTGTTTAGAATGTTTCACTATTTTATGTGTCACATGTTGCACATTTCAATGATTTATACTTGATATTATGACATTGTAGTTTGAGACCTTTATTTTTTATTTTTCCTTTGCCTATGATAGTTAGATTTTTTATTTATGGATCATTGATTGATAGCTATTAATATAGATAGCACAAGGATATCACATTAATAAGTCTATTATTTTGTATCATTATTGTTCCTTTTTTACTTTAAGTTTGTTTGAACTTGTTCTAATTTATTTGATGTCATGATTCATCTTGGTTTTGATTTATATATTTATTATTATTTTTATATTTATTTTATTTGCATCTTGATTTCCATTGTTAACATTTTTATTTGAAATAATAGTTAACTTGCTTATATAACATTGAAAGTATTTTTAGTTTTGTTTTCAACTCCTAAGTTACTTCAATGCACCATAAGTTTATCCCTTGTATTTGACAGTGTTTGTTTAAATAATATTAAATTCATCTTACACTATTCAGAGCATTAATATTTTGTTAGATAAGGAGAACTATGTAATAGAATGTTAAAATACATTGCTAAGTTGATATGCACGTTAAAAACCCCTCTCTCATAGGGTTCATACAATCAAGTAATATCTATTGTGTAAAATATTTTAAGTTTCATATCTCTATATTAGTAAGCTTTAGATTTTAAGAAAAGACTTAAAATTTTATTGAAATATTAAATATCATTTGCGAGAATGAATGATTTGTAATAATAATGGATAGAAGCATATGTATAATACTAATTATATTGTGAAATTGATTATTTTATTTGAAAGGGACTCTTTGGGAGTCATCATAGACTTAATCATTTGAATTGATTCTAATTCATGATTATCACTAAATCTCTTTAAAAGAAAAGAATAAACATGATAAACCAATAAACATATGAGATTTTTAATTTTGGCTTATTTAATTTAAATATATGTAATATTTTAAGGTTTATAAAACATTACATATAACGAAAGCTTTATTAATCGAATAAGAAAATAAAAAATGAAAAGCCCAAACATTTTAATATATTTTAAAAAGATTTCATTCTATTCCCTCAACCTACCTTATGTTGTCTCTTGTGAACATGGATTGGTATTTGTTGTTTATTGTTATTATTATATGCATAATTTTGAAGAAACAAACTAATGTATGATTTAATATTGGAACACTTTAGAGGTTATTATTCAAAAAAATGAAGTACAAAAAGTTATTAAGTAATTGGGAGATATTTACAATTAAATTTTAAGTTAGAAGAATAAATTTGGTATAAATTATGTAAACTAAATATTAATATTAAAAACTGTTGAAAAAAATATGACAATAATAAACAATCAAATTATAATTAAGTATAGGTTTTCATACTTAGAGTTGGAGGTACAGAGTCATCTTTAAATGGTGGAGTAGTTCAAATGAAAGGCTTTATCAAAGTAAGATTTGAAGCCATCCAACCATCTATAAGATTGGGAGCTAAAGTAAATATTATATCCCATCTATGAAAAGGTTATAAAATAATATCAAAAAGCTCTAATGAGGAACCCACCCCCACTCACCCCCAAAAAAATTTAACATCAATCTTTCCACAAAGAAACGATAATCTCCAACCCCCAACTATATATAATAGTCCACTACAAGGCCAATACATCCACCTCCTAAGAATGTGACCATGGAATCCTTTAGAAGTAATGGAATTTGAACTCAATCTTCTCTAAGGATTGGTTGTATCCTTCACTTGATCAAACCATCTTTTGAGGAATTATATTCATTAAGATAGTTAATGCATGAATAATGTCCTCAAACAGAAGCACTTTGAGGTTAGGAAACTTATTACTTCTCTCCACTATAGCCAAGTTTGTGAATTTGGCATCATAAAGTGCAAGATTTTGTCAAGTTTAATGACCACCTTGAATTGTAGGACCCCATCTTCCTACCTCTTCTTATTGACCTTATATAGGTTGAAGACATTAATAACAACATTTATTATTGAAATTAAAGTGCTTTCTAGCATAGTGGGTAATGTTTACTCTTTCAACCTTTTAAGCTCTTGTTGCATCCCCTTCATCAAGGTAATTATGGACTCTGCTTAAGCCTAAACTATGGACACAAGGTCCTCTGCATATTCTTACACCTCTCTAGGGTCATCCTTCCTCTTCCTTATAAAGGTGAATAGTGACTATTGACTCTCATGGATCTTAGTTGAGCTTCATTGTGGCTACTCAACTTGCCTTCTAACCACCCTCTTCATGGTTCTTGTGTCAGCATTGAATCTCATGCCAATTTGGGAGGTAAAGTGGGTTACATGGGGCTTTTCCTACCTTTTTGCTTGGATGATGTCTCTAACCCAATTTCAGGCAGTTGTAGTTGTTGGCTATGTAGAAGGTGATTGTAATTGAAGTGATTGGGTAGAAGAAGAGGTCAAACCTAAAGCAGAGATGTGTAAGCTTATTGGATCTAATTACCCAAGTGGATCAAATAAAGACTTGGTCAGGCCCATGTCAAGAATGAATGCAATTAGCTTTGATGGCACACTCACTTTAGTTATTATGTTGAGATTAAGTTGCTTTTAGAAGGTGAATTGCTTTGAAATGGGTTTAAATTGCTTCATAGGTGTGGGGTAACCAATATCAAATGAGGCACTTGTTTTGGTTTCCTAGGAAGAATCCATATGTGTGGTGGCATGACCAATGAAGTGGGAAAAGGTGAAGCTAAAGGAGGCACAAGCTTAGCTTATGTTAGTGTCCTCTGAGGGTCGAGTGGTAGTGGTAGTGGTATTTGTAGTGGAAGATGATGGATCCAATGGAGAAGTAAAGGTGGGTGGAGAAAACATGGAAGTGGAGGTAGAAGTAAATGTACTAGGAATTAGGAAAGAAGGCAATGGTGTAGTACTTACACTAGGATCTTGAGATGTGTTGGGAACCTCTATATTTATTTTTGGAGGTGGAATTGATCCCCTCATTATAGTCCTGGGAGACTTATTTATCTTATAGACCTTCTCTATATTCCATCCTACTAGTGCCTATAGTTCCTCCATTGAAATCTCAATACCTTGTTGAAACTCTTCAAGGTCAATAACATGAAGATTAGGTTGACCTAGGCTCTCTATGGTAGCTTCCATAGTAGAGGTAGTGAAAAATGTAGGCCCTTGTTGGCTGCTAGTCCCTTATTGCTTAGAGCTTGTAGGCATACCCTGGCTTCTTGGAGTGGCCTATAGTGGAGGTTTGCATGGTCGGTTCCTAATGAGATTAACATTATCTTCTTCTTCCTTTTCTTCTAGTCTCTTCTCATAGTCTACATCAAACATGCTTCCATGAATTGGTGGAGGTTGAAGCCTTATGATGTCTTCCTTCTTATCCCTATCCAACCTCATTTCAAGCTCTATGTTCTTTCTTGTATCATTTCTAAGGACTAATTCATCATTCATAGCATCTTTTTAGACCCATTCATATACTTCTTCCTGATTCTTATATTATAATGCCACATCCTTCTTAAAATTGAATAGATGTTTTGTAATGACATTGTTGGCATCTCATACCCTAAAATCATCCTTAGGTAATAGGTATGAGTCCCTATGCCTTGTAGCAACTATAATATCCTAGCATCTTGTAGTCTTAGTCCTCCCTAGCTTATAAGGAGTCTTATGGGGGAATAACTTCTTTTTTCTCTTCAAGATGCCATCAACTCCATGAAGTAGTTGATAGGCCATCTCCTCCTTGGTCAACTTCATTAGTACATATATTGAAAACATATGGGGATCCCCCATCACCCCTTCTACCTTAATGACTGTGCAATTTAGGTATAGCCAATAGCTACCTATTTCTTTCAATATATGCCTAACCTCTAGGAGAACCCTCGTTATTTCACACTTAGTGATAGACTTGTATACAATTATGTAAAATTATTCTATAATTACCTTGATGTTATATATGAATTAATGGATATGCATTATAGAGAATAATTGGGGCACAACTTCATATCACTAGGAGGCTATGAGTTCGGGCCTAGTTGGGAAATTTTTCAGATGGTATCCAATAGGTAGCTTATCATGTATAAATCGGCACTATTTTTTTAGGTATCATTTATTCCATACACGATATTTTTGTTGATGATGTCTCCAAGTGATGGGATCCATGGATCCTCTAGGATTATCTATAGTAGTGGGATAGTTTTGATATCCACATATCCAATGTGTACATTACCATTTATCCTATTGAGAAGGGTGAAGCCAATCCTAACTCCCTTCCTAAACTGATGGATAGGTATGTCCCCTAGGTCATCTATGAAAACAATCTCGATTGGGTTAGTAACCCATGATACCAAGACTATCATTGGTTTGTGTGTCTTGTACTAGTTGTCAATCATGCTCTAGTTATAGTCTAGCTATGGTAATGGTAGCTCATATTACTTTTCAAATATGGGCCCTATAATGAAATAAATTTGGAGCCTTTGATTAATGAATTTGAGCAATTCATCCTTGCGTCTTGTCCTCCCAAAGGTGCCATATACAAGTTCAATGCATGGCATGAAATCTGGCTTCACTACGACCTTGTGGGTACCAGTAGCTTGGATTACAAGGATGTCTAAGTCCAATTAGATTATGTGAGTAATTATCTTAGCCTCAATAAGATCCCTATCTCCTTTAACATTGTAATAGATGTTATTGTAATGCATGTCCCCTAAGTTTATGGCCTTGAAGATGAATTCTATGTCTTTGAAAACTACTAAATTGCCATATTGGAATAAGAAATCATTATTTTCGAAGGAGGATCCCTTACCAGGAGAGGAGGGATTTGCCTATCCCATTTTTTTAGTATTATAGATAGTAACCACCATTCTTCTATATATTTTTGTAACTTTTGAGCTCCAACAATGGTGGATTGGGTGTAATTTGTGTTTAGCTCGAGCTTTGTCACACTGGAAGAATGTAGATAGTAGGGAGAGCAAATGTGTAGAGCTTCAAGTGTAAATGTAGGTAGTAATAATTAAGTTGATATTGCTTTAATTAATTCAATGCCAATGGTGATTCTAGTTCATGTTGTATTAATGGTGATATCATCACCTTTGCATTCAAAACACTCTAAACTATTGCTTTTGGCATTTAATTACTTTAGACTTCAAATTTATCACTAATTTGCCTTTGATTTGCCAATAATTTTATCTTTGAAGCTAAATATTTCCATCTGTTGACATGTGACATGTGACATGCCACATCAGATCCCGCTAAGCATTAACAAGGTTTGAATGTAACTTAGGTGCTTAGTTGGCTCAAATCCTAGACACATGGCATCTTTTAATTATGCAAGGGCTCTCAAAGTGTAGCTCAATGTGATGACTCAATTTTATCTTGGTATGGCCAATTCATGAACCACTCCAAACACAATATGAGGTATTTACATTTTGGAGATAAAATTATATGATATGGTCATCAATAATCCCTACTATAGGTCTAGGCCTCTTTGCATTATCGATAATTAATATTGTGTCTAATACTCAACATGCATCAGGTATACTGATATTACATTTTTATGTCCCATTATAAAGTTTCATAGAGTGGAATTTATTTGTGAGATATAATTTTGCTATGTCAACTTATGATGTGTTCTAATTCAAAGACAATGGAAGAGAAGATTCATATAACCCCAAAGGAAACTCAATGAATAAATGAATGTACTTGCATTGATGAGCATCCTTATGCATTTAAAAAATTATTAGTTTCATCAATAATACACATGCATGTACATGTTTTTCATCTCCCAATTGTCAATACATAATTTTTTCTAATGACAGAGAGGATGACATGCTTACAATTTTACCTCATTATGCCATGGGAAAAGATATTTTAAATTGAAATTTTGATAAATAAATTATTGGCTAACAATTTAAATAGAGTGTAACACTAAAAATTTTGAGAAAGATAAAAAATTAGTTGAAAAACTTGATTAATTTATATATTGGTTTTTTGAAAACAATCTAATTTTCTAAAATTTATTTTGAAAATAATCTAATGTTATGGTTTTTTTATGTAATTTGAAATGTAGTTTAATCTATAGTATATTATTATTTTGATACATTTAAATAGTTATAAATTAATTTTCTAATTATTTGTATATGAAATCAATGAAAGAGATGAAATTTAAAAAAAAATAAGATGAAGAAATATTTTTATTGTGGTGCATTATTAGTGTCTTTTTCTTACGATGAGGATCCCACATAGGCTTATCTTTCACCTTCACCATCCCATCCTCCTACACTCTTAGAACCTTATATAACATCCACTATCATAAGATATGAAGATGTTCAATGTTTATCCACATGCACTCATCCAATACATTCATTTGCAAGGCATCCATCGACTTGATGCAAACACCTATCTTGTGGAAGCCATAACTTTTGATCTGGGAACCCATTTGAGTTCTCATTTTCATTACAATTAATATCTCATGGAGTAAAATGAATCCATAACCCATATATCTATTTATTTTTGGTTTCCATATATTTTTTAAGACCATAAGTGATCATTAAAAAAGTGGATATTTTTATGGTCATATTAGCTTACATGTAAAATTTACTAAAAAAAAGTAACTACTGAAACTGCATTAAAAATTTACTAAAAATAGTAGCTAGTAAAAATATTAGGGTCAGTTGACTCTAGGTAGCTTTTTTATTAGTTTTTTTAATTTTGATTATCAATTCAAATTTTGAGTTGAGATTTATTTAAATAATCTTATTTAATTCATATAATCAGTTTATGAAGAATCAATAAATATTAATGTTTACAAAATTTTGGGTAAAACGGTACCTATTGATATATTATTTTGCTAGTTTCTTATTTCATCATCTAGCATCAGAGTGGGTTTGCTCATGCAAGTGATATATTTGTGAATTTTTATTTAATTTTGAAATAATATTTTGGGATAAAATTGAGTGATCAATTAACAAGTGTAAAATATGTCAAGAGGATGAGGAGGAATTACACAAATGAATAAGACTATGTAATAACTATAGAGGTAAGTATGAGAATTGACTGTAATTGTCACACATCAAAGGAAAATTTAAGAGGGAGATGAAATAGAGAAAAAAGTAGATAATTAATAATAAATTCAACAAAATAGGAAGAATGAGAATAACCACCATCAATTTAATAAATGATGGTTAGGCCTTAGAGGGAAGGAATGAAGCAATCAAGATGGAAGTTTAATAGTCTAGAGGTAGTTTAAAATTAAAGGAGTTGATAGATTATTTAAATAGTATGGAAATTTTGTTGAAATAAATAAGTCTAAAATCATAAAATAAATTAAATTGTGCATGCATAAAATTTAATGGTCTTGTAATGATTTGGTGGGATCACCTATAGAAAGAAAGACAAATAAAGGGTAAAGAAAAGATAAAGACTTAAGCAAGATGGAGAAGAAACCGATAGAGAAATTTCTTCTTGTATATTGTGCATAAACCCTCTATGCAATATTTCACAATTTAAGGCAAAAATATCACATTTTATAGGTTTATATGGGTGAGTTTACAAGCTATCTATACAAGTGGAACATGATGAAATAGAATAACAAATAGCTAAAGAGTAAGTAAATAATTTAAAGTTTTCTATTCAAGATGAATTGGGCATGCATATAATAAATAACATGGAAGAGTCTTATCAGTTGTATTTTAAGGTAGAATAGAAACAAAAAATACAAGATTTTAGAAGGTCAATTAGGCCAAAAAGAGGACAATCATCTCTTGTAATGGGATGAGGTTGGTTTAATTCCACTAAAAGAGTATCATCCTTTGGTACAAAAAAGTAAAGAGATAATATACAAGTGTTTAAAAATCAATAAAGAGGAAGAGGATTTTAGAGAGGTAGATGCTATGGTGGTTGTATAGGATTGAATGGTCCATGTAGACCTTGTGTTTTCTATTTATGTGGATAAGGACATAGGGTGTTTAAGAGTTTGTACTATCGTGAACAAGAAAGAAGGTAAAAGGATCAGCTAAGAGTGAATTTGGATGAAGCTAAGATAGAAGAACATGATTTAAAATTCATAATTGACATAAGATAAAATCTAATTATGAGGAGAACAATGATAGTTTCAAGGAAATAATAAGTATAGAATAAAAAAGGTGGTGATTCATGGTTGCATACAACTATTTTTCAAACAATGTGTACTTTAGGAAGTAAGATATATGAATTAATTATTGATGTTGGTAGTTATGAAAATATGGTTTCTAAAGAAATTATAGAGAAACTAGGTTTGTAATTTGAAAAACATCCTTATCCTTACTAGAATACATGGTTTAAGAAAGATAATGAATGTACAATAAATAAAAGGTATTTAATCAAGTTTTCTATAGGAAAAAGTATACAAATATGAAATATGGTGTGATTTTATCCCAAAGGATGCATGTGATGTGTTGTTGGGAAGACTATGGAAATATTATAAAAACATAATTCATGATGGAGCAAAGAATACATATATTTCTTGGAAAGATGGTACAAAGGTAGTTTTATAGACTTTTGAAGAAGAAGAAAATGTAGAAATCATGTTGTCCACAAAAAAAATTATCAACTATATGAAGATGACAAGTTATTTTTATGCATTAATAGAAAATAAAGAAGACACAAAAGTTATGTAAATACAAGTAGAAGTAATAAAAGTGTAGAAATAATATAAAAATGTTATTCCTGATGAGTTTCAAAATGGTTTAACACCAAAGAGGGACATTCAACATTATATTTATTTGATTTCAGGATCAGTGCTACCCAATCAAGCAGCTTATAGGATGATTCCAACATAACATGTAAATTTGAATATATAGGTTACTAAATTAGTGATAAAAGGTGCAGTGATGGAGAGCATGAGTCCATGTGAAACTCCTACATTGCTAACTCCAAATAAAGATGGAATGTGGAGGATATGTGATTTCCAATATATTATGTAAATTTCAATCTATAGGTTACTGAATTAGTGAGAAAAGGTGTAGTGATGGAGAGAATGAGTCCATGAGAACTGACTCATCAATAAAGATGGAATGTGGAGGATATGTGTGGATAGCAGAGTAATTAATAAAATCACCATCAAATACATATTTGTTATACCTCACTTAAATGATATGATGGATGTTATTTTAGGATAAAAATACTTTATTAAGATTCATCTAAGAGGTATCTACTACCATATTCAAATCTATGAATGAAATGAGTTGAAAATAGAATTCAAGACTATGGATGGCTTATATGAGTGGATGGTGATGCCATTCATATTTTTCAATGCACCCAACACATTTATGAGGATGATAACACATTGCTATGAGATTACATTGGTAAGTTTGTGGTGGTTTATTTTGATGATACTTTCATATTTGGTAAGAGTAAAGAAGATCACTTAAGGAATTTGAGAATGGTATTAGAATTGTTAAGAAAAAACTCTATGTAAATCTAAAGTAGCCAAAGTTTATATAGAATAGCTTGGTTTTGAGATTTTTAGATTCAAAAGATGGTGTAAGAATGGATAATAAAATGTAAAGACAATTATTTAGTGGCATATTCCAAGAAGCATATCTAAGGTAAGAAGTTTCCATGGTTTATAAAAAAAACTATAAAAAGCTTATTAAGAATTTTAATGGTTTTTTTGCACCAATAACAGATTGCATGAGGGGAAAATATTTTTTTTATATAAGGGAATCAACAAAAAATATTTCAATTTTTAAATAAAGTGGTGATAGAAAAACCTATTTTAGCATTACAATATTTTAACAAAGTGTTTTTGGTAGATTGTGATGCTTCACATGTGGGTTTTGGTGATTTATTGAGTCAATATGAAATAACCATAACGTATTTCACTGAGAATTTGAAAGAGGTAAGAAATAAGTTTTCTACATATGATGTTGAATTTTGTGTCATTATACAAGCATTAAGACACTCAAGGTATTACCTTGTGCCTAAGGAGTTTATCCTATTTACAGCCCATGAAGCCTTGAAGTATGTAAACACTCCAAAGAATTTAAATATTAGACATTCAAAGTGGGTTTATTTATTACAAGAATATACTTTAATTTTTAAAAATAAATTAGGAGTAGAATTAGGGAACTTATGCTTTGAGAAGACAAGTGGCACTGTTAAGTACAAAGGTGACTGAAAGAGTTGGATTTGGATCTTATAAGGAATTATATGATATTGATCCAGGTTTTGGGAATATAGTTTAATAATTCAAGAATCCATTAGGTGAGATAATTACTATTTATGATTATTATCTTATACCAGATGGTTATCTATTCAATTGAAAATAGTTATGTATTTTATTGGGGTCTATGAGAGATAATATAATAAGAGAATTACATGTTGTGGTTTAGGTGGACACTTTGATAAGAATAAGCCAAAAAAATTGGTGGAGGAGAATTATTTTTGGCCAGAGATGAAAAGAGATGTGGTAAGGTATGTTTCAATATGTAGGGTATGACAAGTGGATAAAGTCCATGCACAAAACACATGGGTTTACATGACATTAATAGTGCTGAGAGGACCATGGAAAAATTTGAGTATGAACTTTATATTAAGGTCTTCAAACACACAAAGATGTAAAAATTCAAATTTTGTTATTATAGACAACTTTTCTAAGATGGTTCATTTATTACATGTAAGATAACTAAGGATGCCACTATATTAGCATATTTATTTTTTAAATATGTTATGAGATTGCATGGTGTTCCAAAAACCATTACTTCAAACAGGAATACAAAATTTCTAAGTCATTTTTAGAGGAAACTATGGAAGAAGATGGAAACTAAACATCAAGTAGTAGTGCATATTACCTACAAATAGATGGAAAAATGGAAGTAATAAATAAGATCTTGGGAAATTTGTTGAGATACATATGATAATTTTATGAACAAATCAACAAGAAAATCATCATTTCATATTGTTTATGGTATAAATCCCAAAAGTGTTTTAGATTTGGTGAAATTACCAATTGTAGAATGGGCTAGTGATGATGCAGAAGCATTTTCAAAATACATAACAATTTCAAGAATAATTAATAAGAAAGCTATAGGAAAACATTGGCAAGTAAAGGAAACAAAAAATATAACAAGAAGGCCAAATGTATTTGAAGGAGAATCAATTGGTGATGGAATATTTGAGTAAAGAAATATTTTTTCAAGGAACATACAACAAGATAAAGTACAAGAATATTGGTCTGTGTGAAATTATGAAGAAAATAAATGACAATGCTTATAAGGCAAGTTTACCATAGAGTTTCGATATTTCTCTAGTATTTAATGTTTCATATATATGCTTTCATGAAGAAGTGAAAGAAGGTAAATAAATTGATTGACAAAAATAGGTACCAAGGAAGAAGAAAGAAAAGATAACACAAGTTATAGATAAGAAGATATTGGACACAAGACAAAGTAGTTATAACATGTATTTGATATAGTGATAAGGAATATAGCAATAACAAAAATAGAATGATGTAAACACCTATCTTACAGGGACCTTAAATTTTGATATGAAAAACTATTTGAGCTCTTATTTTCATTAAAATGAATATCTCAGAGATTAGGAATGCATCCATAACCTAATCTATCCAAATAGGGTTAGTTTCCATATGTTTTTAAGACCATAGTGATCATATAGAGGTTCAAAATTATATTTTAGTTTTTTTCTTTTTTCTTTTGAATTTAAACATTAGATATATTTTCAATTGGACATCAACTTGAGTTGAAGTTCATCCATTAGTTTTAATTATGTGTAGAAGATAATTGGATATTTTTAAGCCCATCTGACCTTGCATATAAAAGTTACTAAAAATAACAACTATTAGACTTGTATAAAAAGGTATTAGAAATAGTAATTGTTAAAAATAACAAATTCATTTAACTTTAGGTATATTTTTTATTATTTTTTTAGTTTTATAAGTCAAATGCAATTAAGACTTGAGCTAGACATAAATACCCTTATTTAATGCTTTTAATTCATTTATAAATAATCAATAAAAATTAGTGTTTATAAAATTCTAAGTAAAATGGTGCCTACTGAGATTTTGTTTTGCTAGTTTTTTATTTCATCATGACATCCCTTGCACCACTTTTTCATATTATAAATCATATTCTTCATATTATTCCTAGACTATGAAAACCTTGAGATGAGTTCCTTTAAGAAAAACATGAAGGAATATAACCACCTCTACTTAGTTGGATGAATATCTTGAAGTATTTAAATAAAAAACTACTCATACATATATATATATATATATATATATATATATATATACATATACATATACATATATATATATATAATTTATAAATGTCATTTTATGTGTTTTAATTAAATTAATTGAATATATTCATGTTAAAGATATGTGTTATAAATTTCAATTAATATCTTTATAAATGCCATCTTATATGTTTAAATATTTTTAATAATTTTGTTTTTTATTTAACATGTTAATTATATATTATCTTATTTTTATTATTATTATTTTTAAATAAAAATAAAAATTAAACATTAATCTTAACTTTTAAAAAATGTCTAAGAGTGACACAAATTTGGCTCAATTTGTGTCACCTTGCACCCCAAAAATAAAAATAAAAAATGAGAGGCCCCATTTGCCTCGTGGCCTCCCCGCTTTCCCATTTCCTGCTTGGCTACCCTTCATTTTTTTAATTTTTTGGGGGATGGAAAAAAATAGATAAATATAGTCTGATAGAGAAAGGACCAAATATAAAAAATATCATGGGTCAAATATAGAGGAATAAAATCAACAAGAGGGAAGGGAAAAGGAAAAAATATATTTTATCAAGAATAATATTGAAGAGGAAGAATAGTATGTAGAAAATAGATATGTACAACTAGTGAGGAAGAAAAAGAGGAAGAACTCTTCAAAGATAAAAGGAAATAGGTTTGTAAATGATTTGTATAGCAATTTCTTTTCATCAAAAAAATAAATTTATTTCATTATAAAAATCTTAATAAACTCTCAAAAAAATTATATAAAATTATTTCATTACAATCCAAAAATAATAAATAGAAACACTATAAAAATGCTAGGTAGAAACACTATAAAAATACTAGGTAAAAACTCTAGAAAAAATAAGAAGAAAAAACCCTAAAAAGATAGCATGCAAAAACTTTAGGGAAAATAGTCGGTAAAAATTATAAACCCTTAAACCATATCAAAAATTTTAAGCACAAAACCTTTAAAACTCTACCAAAAATAACACACAAAATCAAAATTTTAAGTTTAAAAACAACATAAACCCTAGCAGAAGCATGTCTAAATCCCTGAGAAAACAATGGACAAAAACTCTAAACTTTAAATTATAATTAACAAAAGCATAATAATATGTCCAACTTTTTAAAATAAATAGGATATAGACACTCTAATCCTCCCTTAAAAAAATTGAGTTAATTTCACTAAATTTAATTTAAAAATACTATATTTCAACTTATATATACAAAAAAATGTAAGGCATCCATAATTTTTCCAAAAACAAATTGTACTTTTTAACATTTATTTTATGATAATTTTTTGAAATGTTATTTGGTTTCCCGGTGGGACATAGTATTGCATGCCTATAACTATAAACCCTAGAAAATCCTTTATAAATAGCAAGCAAAACTTTATAAAACCCCTACTAAAAATAACAAACAAAACCGTATGAAAAACCCAATCAAAATTCCTAAATAATATAATTTATTTTCCATATGTATTAAATTTCCCTAATTCAAGTGTCTTAATTTTATGAAAAAAATATAATTTAAAAAGCATTTTAGTTTTGAGATTAGTATTTACACAGTGGACTAATAAATGGGGTTCTTCATAGTCAACTAGTTTTAATTTTCTTCAATATTCAATCTTCTCTTAAGACGGATCTAGTAGCGAGTTCTAAAATGTCAAAAAATAAATTTGTCACACAATTGATTCCAATATAACCCTATTTTTAAAAAAATATATTAATATTAGGTATGTGAAAATAAGTAACCCCATGATTATAGCTTAAATTTTTAATAGGGAGTTGCATAGAGTGGGGTGTTGCAAAACTAGTCTTTGTTAAGTCATTGCATAATATATAGAGGAGAACTACCACAAACCATAGCACCACACATTCAAAATGCCTTACAATCATATGTACATTGAGATTTTGATGCATACCTTGAGGTGCTTCAATGGTTTATATGTGGTGATATTATTTGGACAACATGTCATTTTTGTCTACTTCAAGGGAGCCAAGGAGATAAATATTTCAATTTATTTTATCATATTTTTAATCGTGTTCTTAAATTTTTTTTATATTTTTTTTAATTGATAAAATAGGGTTATGGGGTCCCTCGTCGCTTTCATTTTTATCAAGAAAAGATATCAAAAAACTTAAAATACATCAAAAGGCTCTAAAAAAAACAAGATCCAGATGGAAGATTCATCCTAAAAATAAAAGAAGAAGCTAGTTATATAAAAAATTCATAATCATGATTTGTAACTAGTCAAATCATAATAGTATGTCTCACTTTTTGGCATAAAGAAGCTACATACACTTCAAATTTATCCTCAAAATATCTTGAGTTTCGGTCACTAATATTAATCAAATAAATATGTTTCAGATTATAGATACATAGACGTCGTGCATATACATTTTTACCAAATATTTACAAATTATTAAGTATTTTGTAAAATTTATTTGTGAATTATTTTTTTGGCCGCCTAATGGGACACAGTACTATACTAACTATAAAGTTACAATCACCTTATTTTCCACAATCATAGATTGTAGACCTTATGTAGCATATGTAGAACCTGCAACTATAAACACAACCTCCAAAAAGGTTAGAGGGACAAAAAAAATCATTTCCAAACCCAGCAAGCATTTCCTACTATTATTTATATTGTATTTGAAAAATTAATTTTACCATCACCTTCTAGCATCTAGATACGAAACATGTCTTCATTATTTTTTGAAACATATAGAGGAAGACCAATTTAGCCTTATTGTATAATTGAAAATCCCCACCTTCACGTCAGTTTTCTCGCAGCTTCGTCAACCTTATTTTCATATATTTAAACAATAGGAGAACAGTCGATAAGCCTTGAAGAGGTGTTTCTTATACCATTGAGGGGGGATATATATTTTTCACCTAATTATAATGAGGATCAACCATCTTTTCTAATAGTATACAAGTATAGATATCAAGTGTCGGGTAGTCTGTAGGGGAGATTATATGTCAATCATTGACATAAAAATATTAAAATATGTTTCGGGCAAGTATTAGTTTAATTTTATTTTATCTAATCAATTATTTTAACACATTTTTAAAAAAAATTAATTTCATTTCATTATTTTATTTTAGATAATTTTTTTAAAAAAAACTATTTTGTGAGCCAAAAAATTATTTGTAGAAAATTTCCACCTAAAATTCAAATGTCAATCAATTAAGATTAAAAAAGATTAAGTTTTTGTATTCAAAAGGAGTTTGGTCTCACCTATTATGATGTGATAATTATTTTTTTAAAAATAGTAAAAATACTTAAGAGGATGAGGTAACATTTATCAATATGACAGTGTATAACTTGAATAATATAATTTTATTTATTTATATGTTTATATTTATTTATTAAAATTCAATGTGTAGGATAAATACAAAGTAATATCCATGAAGAGAGAGTAACCCTATAACCTCCAAGAATGAATGTAGTTGTGTGGAAAATAAAATGCAAAAAAGTGGCACAAACAGGGTACATAACATGTTTTTAGTAATTTTTAAAAAATAAAACCATGCAATGATTTATTTATTTTTATTTATTTATAATCATTGATTACCTTTTTTTATGTTTTCATATTATTATAGGGGTTAAAACTATCTACCAAAAAAGCCCACCAAGCTATAATAAATCTGGGTAAGTTGGTAACTCATCTTTTGGGATAATTAAGTGTGGAACAAGTTACTTACAAGTTTTTAAGTTTATTCAAATAATGTAGTTTGCATATTTTAATTTATATTTCAATATTTTTAATATTTAATCATTTTTAAAAGAAAAGATGTACAATTTTAAGGTCATTGAACAAGTGTGGGAGTAACTAAAAGCCAATGAATAGAACAACAATATATTCAACGAGTGAGCACATTATAGGGGGATTGTCCCAATAAAATATTATTTGCTACTTAGTAATATTTTAATTTTTAATTGAAATTTTTTATTTAAAATAAATTAAATTTGAATATTTTAATAATTATTAGATAATTCTATTTTTAAGTGAATATAAATTCAATTTTAATTGATGATCCTAATTTTAGAGGGGGTGATGATGATGATGATGATGATCCTAATTACATCTATGAAAATCTGTCATAATAAGTAGAATCTAAATAATATAGATAATAGGTTCATAGATCCTAATGATGATAATGAGATCATAGATGTTGATGGCGATGACCATTGGATGATGATAGCTCATAGTTGTAGTTTTTAATAATTTAAACTCATGTTATTGTATTGTAAAAGAGGAATTATTTATTTTCTTATATGTGGAACTGTTATATGTTATTTTAGCATTAAAAATATATTTTTTATTTTTTAAATTGAGATATGTTATTTTAGCATTCTTATTTATATTTAAAATCATGTTATGTTCATTCAAATTTTAATGTTTAGTATATTTTTTAGCCCCAAGGTGTGTTGAATAGGGGGCTCAATGAGCCTCCAATAATATTATGTCTCATAAACCACCAACGTTGGGAAAATAAATGTACTCTCTAAGTATTAAAATACCATCTAACTTTAAGGAGTAACTCAAACTTCTCCTTAAGGTCCCTTGTGACTCTAACATCTAGAAAATTTCTTACTAAATATTATCCCTAGGAAGCTACTCAAGGATTGTGCCTCGTATTAGTGTAAAAGGTTATAGTTTTTGTCTCATGATGTGTACTCTCTAACGCATCTTTAATAATCATGATCATAATATCATGTTTCCTCCTATTTAATGCATATGATATAACATTCTCCTTCTCTTTGATATACTAAATATCAAAGTGGTATGCACAAAATAACTCCATCTAACTCCATTGATGAGCATTGAGATTAGGTTGCATGAAGATGTGTTAAGACTCAAGGGATCTTTCTTCAAAATAAATTGGATTCTGAGGATAAAATTTCACCATCTAATAACTGCATGAACCACTATTACCAAATCAATATCATGACTCATAATCCTTGACTTTCCAAGACTCAAAAGCAATTGAATGGTTGTCTTGTAGGAGAACGGTTCCTAAGCCTAATTTGGAAGAATCGATACACACCAAGAATTCACCCTCTAGGTTAGGTAAATCTAAGATTAATGCACTAGTTAGACATTATTTCAATGTAAATAAGGCCTGCTCACACTTCTCTGACCAAATGAACTTCTTCCCTTTTCACTAAAGGAAAGTGATGGGGTGTGTTATCAAAGATAAGTCCTGACCAAAACAGCAACAATAATAACCTACCAATCCCATGAAAACGTGCACCTATGTCACATTGGTGGATATTGTCCACTCTATAATAAATCAGATATTATATGGGTATACATACTAAGATCCCCTCGCCATAAATGATGTGACCCAAAAATTAAACCTCTAATTGAAATAAGGAACATTACTCATGTTCCCATATAATTTGTTCTCACACAAAATCTGCAATACCTAGTGTAGGTACTCCACATGCTCCTCATAACACTTGCACAAACTTATCTAAGAAGGTCCTAAACACATCATGCATAAGACTCATGAAGACTGTAGGTGCTAGTTAGTCTGAATAGAACCACTATGAACTCATATTACCCATAGTGTGTTCAAAAAGTAGGCTTGTGAATATATGCTTTTGTTGTCCTCAATTGATGTTATCTTGACTTAAGATCAATTTTGGAGAATACCCTGGCCCCTCGCATTTGGTCAAATAGATCATCAATCCTCAAAAGGGGTAAAACTTCTTGATCCTCACCTTGTTCAATTATTGATAGTCAATGCATAAATGAAGGGAACGATCATTCTTATTCATAAAGATTTAAGGTACTCCCCATGGAGAAAGACTTGAATGAATGAGTCCCTTTTATAAAATTTCCTCTAGCTACATCTTGAGCTCAAAAATCTCAAGTGTAATCATCCTATAGGGATCCCTGGATATAGGCTCTACTTCGGGCACAAGATCAATCCTAAAATCTATCTCTCTCAAAAGGGGTAGTCCAAATAACTTATTAGGAAATACATATAAAAACTCCAAGAGCATAGGATAATCCTCAAGTGTCACCCCTAAACTCTCCTCATCTGATCTATCACTAACTATGATGTTAAACATCTAGCATTCCTGATGTGCACTTAGCCTAAGTTGCATAGCAGAAATCAAAAAGTGATATGCACCTCTAAATCTATGTGATAAGAGGTCTACTTCCAAGGTCATTGTAGCACTTGATAACCTTGTTGTGACAATCCACCTTAGTTTGGTGGGCCTTGGTCCAATCCATATCGAAAACAACATCATATGAACCCAAGGGTATGATACAAAGGTTGAGAGAAGTGGTGAATATGTCCAAATTAAAAACACAACCATTAACAAAGGATTTTATTGTCATCTTGGCCCTAGAATCCAATTTGACCTCACAATGGTCACCTTGTCTAGATGCCAGCAGCCCACAATGATCCACAAGGGATGGTGTAATAAATTAATCAGAAGCTCTAGAGTTGAATAATAATGATAATGAAATCCCATGAATACTATCTGTAGTCTTAATAAGTGTAGTATGGTTCTTAGCCTACTGATTATCCATTGTTGCATACATGTAATGAGCACATCCCATGTCATGAATAGTCTGCTTAGATATAAGATCCTTCTACAAGTCATTGGTAAAAGCTCTGAGTGGGCACTCTCATGCAAAGTGATGTGGGGCCCTGTATCCTTGCATAATAAAAATACTCCCTTGTTCTTCTCTTTGCTCATCTACATCCCACCTAACCTCTAATATCTTGATCCTAAAAAATCTTTGGGCTCCTATCAATAGGATTGTTGAATCCAAGTCGACCCTGACTGTTGTATATCAAGTCTCTTATCCCTACTTTGTCCTAGCCACTATGTCCTCTATCTCTTTGTGAGTTTTGTGGAGGATGACAGTGTTATTTTTTAGAGTGTTGTTGGGAACAGGGTAAATTTTAGTGGTGAATATTCATTAATTTATGAATATTTAGTTTTTTAGAAATAATATTTGGTGATTTTGGAGTAGTATATAGGACCCAATTGCCTAAAAATTCAATATGTAAATTTTGTATGGGTCAGCTCACCAATTTTTTATGATAATTCCATGGATAGCCATCTAATTCACCTTATACCTATAGTACATATGTTCACACAAATTACCATTCAAGTCTCATTCTTTACCTCATTACCAAGTTGAATCTTCAGGGTGTGCAACTGCATCCTTGCATCTGCCTGATTATCATTGCCCAACTACATCTTTGCAGCCACCTGACTCTATATACCACTTGACTACTACCATTTGAATTTGTATTATTGCTTCTCAACCTTTATCACCTGATTGCATCTTGATGCCACCTGATCGTTGTCACATGATATTGCCTTACCATCACCCAACTGTAGTCACCTAACTATGTCTTGCCACTACGCAAACGTAATCACCCGATTACATCTAGATGTTGCCCGACATTATACATCTAGGTGAAACCTATTATCATTCATCTACACCTTATAACTAGGTAGCACTTTCTACCACTTGGTGGCATCATATAGTTGGGTGACAGCAAATGTCACTTGGCCACATGGTGAAACCAAGTGGCAATAGGTTTTGCCCGGATACATGATGCAATCAGGTGGTCACATGTGTCACCCAATAGTATGTTGCAACTAAGTGGAACCTGAGGTTGCTTGACTGCACTATGCAGATGGGCAATTGTATGGAAAACTTGGAAACAAAAAAATTACCTTCAGAACCTACTTATTTGTCAAGGCTACAAATCATATTCACCTAAACAAACCTAAGTGAGTTTAGAATATGGGCTCTTAAAATTTGCCCTGGTTAGGAATGTTGATGTGATTGCTAAGGATGCCTAGATGAGAATTGAGAGTGCCTCTGACCAAATCTGGGTGGGAAATAGGTGCCTCATGGTTTCAAGTCTCAATCAGCTCATAACTTTACCCATGGACAATCTCTAGCCTCCTGAAGTTTTCCCCAATTTTCCTCTACCAAATATGCCTTCTCCATATCAACCTCAAGGGTTAGAGGAAAGAGAAGACAAAATTATCCATCTATATTTGGATTCAATCCCTTAATGAACCAAAAAAATTGGAGTTTATCATCCTGAAGGAAACCCACACTGAATTAAATCTAGGAATTGACTCTTATACCGAGCCACAGTACCAAAACCCTGACAGAGATTATGGAACTCCTCAATCCTAATGTCTATGAAGTGCTCTGATAGGTAATGTGTATGAAACCACTCCTTAGAAAGCTCCCAAGTAACAAACTCTTGATCCAAATGGAACTTTTGCCCCTCATTCCTCTACCATATCCTCATTGTATCTTTGATAAGGAAGATATAAAAATGGGCCTTGATATTAGTCTCATAGGCTTGTAAGCTAAAACAACTATCTAAACTCAAAATCCATGCCTTTGAAGCAAAACTATCTCCCTCTCCATGAAATTTGGGTGGTTGAAGTCTCAACAAATCTCTAAATATAGATCTTAAGTCACTCCTAGGTAGTTGGTGTTCCTCCAATGTTTCTCTGCATGGTGAAGGAACTCTCTCTACTTGTTGTTGTAGGGGACTACATGACCTCTCTCTGGGTTGAGAGGCCTCCTAATATGGGGGTGGGGATTGTCTTTATGGCTCCTCTCTAATAGTTGGTAATCTATCCTAAAGTGCCCCCATCGTATGTTGTAGGTCCTAAAGAATCTGTGGTCTATGGTCCACTGGAGTAGGTGGTTATTTAGGTGGTGGGAGCCCTCCATCCTCTATTGGAGCCATATGTTGGCACTTTATCTTTGGTTTTCACTTATCATTTCCTCTTTGTGTGGCCATGAGATTTTGTATTTCTTTTGTTTTCTCTCTCATCTATTTTTCTTTGTGCGTATGGATCCTTGTTTTATCTCTTATTCTATTTTTTATAGTTTTTAATTAATTGAAAATTATCTCAAAAGTGGCCTGATGTTTAATAGATCAATTTTAAAGTGGTCAGTTTGCCTTTGTGGGTCCTTTGGCCATTATTCCTTTTTATTTGTTGTGCAGGCCTTGTTTTTATGGGTTTTCCCTCTTTTCTTGTGTTAATTTGTGCACCAATAGGTCTTTAATTTGAAATTAATATTAAGGCTATATATAAAAATCATCCTAAGGCATTTCAAGAACAATTATGATCTAGTGTAAGTCACAGATCTATTTTGATAAATCTATTATGTTGTTAAAATGTTTCTTATTATTTGTATACTTGTACCAAGATAAGGCCTAAGCAAAAAATCATATAGTTGATTTCATTTTCATAGGGAGAAAAGGTGGATGCTTCTCTCACTCATTTGTAAAAATCACTCATTCACTTGCATGTGTAGAATTATATGATCCATAATTCTCAACATTGATTTGTAGTGCAACTCCCCCATCATGGATATCAAACTACTAACTCTGCATATTTCCTTTAGTCATGGTTATAATAGTAGATATTGCATAGATATATTAGGGTTACATCGAATGAGAGAATATTATGAAATTTTTCCATGATTATTCACACATTTGATAGAGTCTTATGTTCTGCTACTATTAACTAAAGGTCCCAGGGAGTTTCAAACTTGACAGATCTATAGATCCATTTTCTAAGTCAATTGACCATTTTAGACTCACCATCCCTTTTGGAGCAACCCGAAACTAATATTTTTAAAATAATCACTGCCACAAAACATACAATAATATTTAAATTTTCTTATACATTATTCCAAAACCTTATTTTGAATACATACATCAACTATTAAAATGTAACTCACTTTAAAATAAGTATTCATCTATCAATTCTTATCTCTTTCATTTCTCTTTACAATTTATATTTCAACGTACTTTTATTCTCATCCCTTTTACTTTGATTGGGTCTAATTTAATTTAGATGTTTGTACTTTACTTGATTTACCCAGTGCCATTATTTTACTTGGTTGGAATATTGTTTTAGCACTTGTATGCCCTCACTATAAAAAATTAACATCATTAACTATTAACGTGCCTCCTTAAATCTTAGCAACATTATATTATCATGTAAGTCTTGCAATATTCCATCCCAATATCCTTCAACAAGTTCTTGACATACATTGTCCAGGAAATCAGAATCCCATCCTCCATCTAAATAGCTTGTAAACTAAGGAAAAAATAAAGAAGCCCAAGATTTGTCAAGTTAAACATCATCCTAATCTCATGCTTTATATCCTAGATGAGAGAAACATCAATCCATGCTAATATCAAGTCATCAACACAAAGATAAATAATCATGATGTTCCCATCAACATGCTTCACATAGGTGTTGACCTCCACCACACATCTCTTGAATCCATAGCAAACAAAGATGCAATCAATCTTCTCATACCAAATATGTGTTAGGAGTAAAATTATGATACTACATGCTAGATCAATAAGATATATCTTATTGTGCAAGTAATTAAAATGTGGAATAACAAGAGACAAAAGGGAACACATCACATAAGAGATTACGTGAAAACCTTGCAATGTGTAAGGAAAAATTATGGGCAAACTGGTAGCTTCCAAACTTCATATTAACACAAAAAAAAATTTATACAACAGCTCTCCAGAAACTCCATCAATGCTAACAAACAAGCACTCAATGATTCCACTTGAAGCATTCAGGTTTTGATCCAAGCATAACCTAGCCTACAGGATCCAACCTCCAAGCATGAAAGCAAAATCTTAAATGGATCCTCTAATAGGATGAGTTCCAATGGAAAGTCATGCATATTTATGCATTTACAATAAGAGAGATGGGAGAGAGAATGCAATAGTGACATCGAAAAATGCACCACACTTGGGTGTCATGTGATCTCCATAGTGGTGGTGTTGTCTTCATGTGCAAAAGTCTTCAAAGCATCTTAACTTTGATCAAGAACATGTGCCACCTTCATGTGGTTCCAAAACCATTGTCTCCCACTCATATATGTGAGCACAATATGTTATAGTAGCTTTTTGTCTTCATTTTTCATATGACCACGAGTCCAAAAGGTTCTTGCAACCACCTTTGGACTTTCTTCATACATGAGACTCTTGGACACATCTAGAAATGCACCCCACACCAACCCTTTTATATTTTACACCATGTGACAACACCCATGTGATTACCAAGGACAAACCCATGTGCATTGGTGGAGTGTTATGCCCCACTCCCAGCACATCAATCTGATCACTCAAAAGAACTCTCCACGGGTCTATGCCACATCACCAATCAACCTTATCATCCACAAGCCACATCACTAACCATTCATATCACCAGCATGCCACATCACCATGAATAGTAATTGTGAAAAGTAATTCATGAATAGTACTTCACATCCTAACATACTCCCACTTGAAGTCAATATACACAAGGTTTTACCACACATGAGTATTCTGCAACTAGCTATTCATTCATGCCCTCTTCTGCCCTGACACAACCCCAATAGAAGTTTTCTTACACTACTAAAACTTCTCTTCCATGACCAGCATTGTCAACATTTGCTCCTTCATAGCAGATTGTAGCACCTGAAGTGACTCTCACTTCTCCACACAGAGACCAATCCCCCTATCAAGATTCTACCATGAACCGCTCACAACTCCCACTACTTCAGAATATTCAATTTAATGTTCACCATGACATCATGAGGCTTCCTACTCCTAATGAATCCAACACATAGGACAACATGTCTTCTCCTCCTCTAAGACACGCATGGGAAGACAACTCTTTATACAAGAAGTGGGGTACTTCCTTGCTTTCTCATCCTTATGCATCTCCATCCTTGGTTTGCTCCTCTTATCACCTTCATCATGTCTTAGTCATTAAGCCATCAAAACAATGATCAAGTTGGAGCCTTCATCCAACATGTCTACAACACATATAGCATCAACATCTGCTAAAAACTTTGGCTCTCCATGAAGGTATTGAATATCCTATACTCCCTCAGCACGTCTACTGGAAACTTGTAATATGATTTCTTTAGTATACAATCAACAACTCTTTGTCTCATCCTTGTATCTATCTCTCCCTAAGAGAGATCACAATGTAAGAATCATGTTGCTTCAAATCCTTGAATAGAAATTAGTGCATGTAGCACTCTTGATAGTACTAAGGAGAGAAGATCTCATAGAAGTCAAAACTAGACTTCTCCACATAGCTATCAACATGGCACAATTTCACTGGACCAATCACAGATCCTAAAAAGTGATCGTGTTACTCGGTGCATCACTGCACCTATCAAGTTTTTGAACCCGCATCCGAAAGGCATTTTTCTCTACTGAATGTTGCCAAAACACCGACTCATGTCCCCAGTGTTACTCCATGCATCGGTCTACCTGGCCAATGCCACAATCGTATACACAACACTCCAGCACCTTGAGTTATATGGTCAACACCGGCCTTTTCCTTTCAGGAACACCAGGTCTCAATTGTTCTTATGTATGTATCCTTCAACTACCAATCATGTCAAACATGACACAAATGGACCAACATAGTGTCAGGGAAGTCATCGCACTAATCGATGCACCAATGCACCTACCAAGTTTTTGAGCCTAAAAAATGCATCTAAAATGCATCATGTTCTACCACATGCCCAAACACACAACCTTCTCCTTCCAAGAACACTAAGCCTCACTTGTTCATTTCCATGTTTATCTTCCTCATCCTCAACTACTTCAAAAATAGGTATAGGTTCAGGGTTCTCCATACCTCCTTTCTTTGCATGGATTTTTGTCTTCAACGTCTTGGCTAACAACATGTGGTCAGTAAAATACCACATCATACACCCATTTTGTTTGTTGCCAAGAACCACAACAAAGTCATGATTTATCTTCAACCTCCTCCAAAGGAGACCAACTTGCTCCTCAAGTTGTAGAGTTACTTCTCCATTAGGGACACTGCATAGGCTGCTGACTTATTTGGCAAAGTTTTTCAGCTTCTTCACAACTCTCTTGCAGGCTTCTCCTCAGCAACATGAAGAGAACAAGATATTCACCAATATATCCTCCATAGCTCCACAGAGAGATACCTATCATAGATTTTTATTTTTTTTAATCTCCAACTTGGTCTCTCCTATCACAGTAGCTTCAACTTACACAAACCAGCCAACAACAGAAAACACTCACACATGGCATTTTTCATCGTGGCTCTAATACCAGATGTTAAGAATAAAACTCTAATACTACATGTTAGATCAATAAACTATATCCTATTGTGCAAGTAATTAAAATACAGAATAACAAGCTACAAAATAAAGAGAAAAGAGAACACATTACACAAGATTATGTGAAAACCCTGCAATGTGTAAAGAAAACCCATGGAAAGTAAAGTAGCTTCCAAACTATATATTAACATAGCAACTCTCTTCTACAATAGCTCCTCTAGCGACTCTATCAATGCTAACAAACAAGCACTCAATGCTTCCACCTAAAACATTCAGGTTGTGATCTAAGCATAATATAGCCTATAGGGTCCAACCTCCAAGCATGCACGTACAAGCTTGCATAGATCCTCTAACAGGATGAGTTAAAATGGAGAGCTCGTGCATATTTATGCATTTACAACAAGAAAGAGAGATGGGAGAGAGAATGCAATACTGACACCAAAAAAATCACCACACTTGGGTGTCATGTGATCTCCATAGTGGTGGTGTTGTCTTCATGTGCAAAAGTCTTCAAAGCATATTCACTTTAAATAAGAATATATGCCACCTCCATGTGGCTCCAAAACCATTGTCTCCCACTAAGACAATTTGCTATTGTAGCCTTATTGTCTTCATTCTCTATGTGACCACGAGTCCAAAAGGTGATTGCAATCACCTTTGAACTTTCTTCACACATAAGAATCTTGAACACATCTAAAAATGCATCCCACACCAACCCTTTTGTCTTTTACACCATTTGACAACACCCATGTGACTACTAAGGACAAACCCATGTGCTTTGGTGGAGTGTTACGCCCCACTCCCATCACATCAACCTATTCACTCAAGAGGGCCCTTTATGTAAAAACTTTTCTCCATTGAAATTTAAATTTTATTTTAAATTCTAAAAGAAAATTTAAAAATTCCAAATATAAACAACGACAACCAAAATGTCATTTTCACTAACTTTTGGAAAAAAATATTGACCAAAAAAAGAGGGATTCTTGTCTCATAACAAAATGTCTTAGACCCGCGTTTTGCATTTTCAAAGCCAAATTTTAGCCAATTTTATCTCAATTTTTGTCATGAAAATGGCATAATGTATTAGAGCATTATTGTTAGCAAGGAGAATGAAGTTAAATTTAATGCTCTTTTTAAACATGTTTAAGAGGCTAAGGTGGTTGACACAGAGTAATTTGGTTTTTTCTGTGAAGGAGATTTTATGAGATTATGTATGATTGTTTTAGTAGGGTGACTTAGCCCAGATAAATGATTTGCAAGTCCAAGTTTTATCTCCTTATCAATCTCATTATGGAAGATGTGATTATCAAGGGTCTTTGGTTATCATATTATGGAGATCCATGTGTCCAATGATGGAGGGTGGAAATTTCTTTTATTTCTGCCTAATCTCAATGTTTAGGCATCTTTATGTTGTTGATGATTAATTTTTGGATAGCTTGTGGAGAAGCAGGGTATTGCCCCAATAATTGCTTGAATTTTTAGCTTTCATGTTTGTTATTGTTAGGAATGTGGTAGGTGTCATAAAGACAAACTGCCTACTTTTAATTCAATTGATAAGTACAATAATGCTTCTTTTTAGTTTGAATCCGTAATTGGGTAGGTGGTGTCCCTATGAGGGTTATTTGTTTTTTATTATTTTTGTAAATTTGTTTTGCATCTATTAATATAAACATTTTTTGCCTTTTTAAAAAGAAATCTCTTTTAAGTCTATGGATGATGGGCTTCCATAATTGAATTAAACTCTACCATTATCCCTATTCAAATTGTTTGGTTGTTTCTCAATCTATATTTTATACCGTAACTTGCATATCATGAAGTGATCCTCCCTCTTAATGGCTTTGACCTTATTGATGAAATTATGGTGAGTAGTGGAAACTAAGTGCCTTGCCAAAGCTAATTTGGAGGTTAACATTGATTGAGGGGATTGTTGAGGAAATTGAGAAATTTGACAAGATTGTTGTCACACTAAAATATGTGAAGCCTCCGAAAAATAATTGTAGAGCAGGAAAACCTAAAAATATTCGACAACAATCCATATATTTTGGTCACCTTCATAGACAAAGCAAATGTTATAATTGCTTGTGTGATGAAATGATAATTCCTACCAACACTTTTAACCATAGCATAAAGTGCCATGCATAGAAGTGTTGGATGCACTCATAAAAGTAATGAAAAACCACCATTCAGGGAATGAAAGAGTGAATGAAATATAATTGAATATATTACAATGCTATATAGCTTAATGTAAATGATTTTAAATGATAAATGAGTGACATCGAGTGACTTTCCTTTATAGGCAACAAACGTGGTTGGAAAAAGTAAGGGTTGACCCCAATCAATACGTCAAAATTGATAGAATATAATAAAATATCTTAAAATACCAAAGTTAATCAAAACAACCCACTAAAGTGGGTTCTCACCAGTAACTTCCCCCCTTAAACACAAGTTTGTGGATCGTGATGTTAACATTACATCCACAATTCTTAACATCCCCACTCAAGGGAAACATCATGAAGTCTCATCATCCCTCAGAAAAGAGTGAAAGGTCGGTAGACAAGGGCTTTATGAATAAATCCACAATCACATCCTTTGTTAGACATTACTCACACATTACTACAGGGAGATGATATTTTCCTAAACTCTTTTAGAAAGTAGGCATGGATCTTCATATGCTTGATGAGACAATGTCCCATTGCATTTTGAGCAACCTTGATAGTACTCTTATTCTCACAAAAGAGTGACATTATTAATGTCTAGGTAAGCCAAGCTCCTCAAGGAAATCCCTTATCCAACATGCTTCATTCACTGCTTCAAGTGCTATAAGATACTCTGCTTCAGTGGTTGACAAGGTGACACACAACTACTTCTTCCGAACTCGAGAGGAAAGGCCCGAACGAAGGCTAATTTTGGAGCCATAGGGTCAAAAAAATCAACATAATCTAAAACATTATTTCTAATAAACTAGACCTTTGCTCCAATGCATGTTTGATGCTTAAATGTGAAGTGCCCTTCAAGTACTGCAAAACATGCTTCACAACACCCCAATGGTGCTCATAAAGTTCCATCCTTGATTGATATAGAGTCATGTAAGTCTTGCAATATTTCCATCCCAATATCCTTCAGCAAGTTCTTGACATACATTGTCTAGGAAATCAGAATCCCATCCTCCATCTACATAGCTTGTAAACTAAGGAAAAAATAAAGAAGCCCAAGATTTGTCAAGTTAAACATCATCCTAATCTCATGCTTTATATCCTAGATGAGAGAAACATCAATCCATGCTAATATCAAGTCATCAACACAAAGATAAATAATCATGATGTTCCCATCAACATGCTTCACATAGGTGTTGACCTCCACCACACATCTCTTGAATCCATAGCAAACAAAGAAGTGATCAATCTTCTCATACCAAATATGTGTTAGGAATAAAATTATTATACTACATGCTAGATCAATAAGATATATCTTATTGTGCAAGTAATTAAAATGTGGAATTACAAGAGACAAAAGGGAACACATCACATAAGAGATTACGTGGAAACCTTGAAATGTGTAAGGAAAAACTATGGGCAAACTGGTAGCTTCCAAACTTCATATTGACACACCAACTTTTTTATACAACAGCTCTCCAGAAACTCCATCAATGCTAACAAACAAGCACTCAATGCTTCCACCTGAAGCATTCAGGTTGTGATCCAAGCATAACCTAGCCTACAGGATCCAACCTCCAAGCATGAAAGCAAAATCTTAAATGGATCCTCTAATAGGATGAGTTCTAATGGAGAGTCATGCATATTTATGCATTTACAATAAGAGAGATGGGAGAGAGAATGCAATAGTGACATCGAAAAATACGCCGCACTTGGGTGTCATGTGATCTCCATAGTGGTGGTGTTGTCTTCATGTGCAAAAGTCTTCAAAGCATCTTAACTTTAAACAAGAACATGTGCCATCTTCATGTGGTTCCAAAACCATTGTCTCCCACTCATATATGTGAGCACAATATGTTATAGTAGCTTTTTGTCTTCATTTTTCATATGACCATGAGTCCAAAAGGTGCTTGCAATCACCTTTGGACTTTCTTCATACATGAGACTCTTGGACACATCCAGAAATGCGCCCCACACCAACCCTTTTATATTTTACACCATGTGACAACACCCATGTGATTACCAAGGACAAACCCATGTGCATTGGTGGAGTGTTATGCCCCACTCCCAGCACATCAATCTGATCACTCAAAAGAACTCTCCATGGGTCTATGCCACATCACCAATCAACCTTATCATCCACAAGCCACATCACTAACCATTCACATCACCAGCATGCCACATCACCATGAATAATAATTGTGAATAGTAATTCACGAATAGTACTTCACATCCCTAGCATACTCCCACTTGAAGTCAATATACACAGGGTTTTACCACACATGAGTATTCTACAACCAGTTATTCATTTATGCCCTCTTCTGCCCTGACACAAACCCAATAAAAGTTTTCTTACACTACTAAAACTTCTCTTCCATGACCAGCATTGTCAACATTTGCTCCTTCATAGCAAATTGTAGCACCTGAAGTGACTCTCACTTCTCCACACAGAGACCAATCCCCCTATCAGGGTTCTACCATGAACCACTCACAACTCCCACTACTTCAAAATATTCAATTTAATGTTCACCATGACATCATGATGCTTCCTACTCCTAATGAATCCAACACATAGGACAACAACATGTCTTCTCCTCCTCTCAGACACGCATGGGAAGACAACTCTCAATGCAAGAAGTGGGGTACTTCCTTGCTTTCTCATCCTTATGCATCTCCATCCTTGGTTTGCTCCTCTTATCACCTTCATCATGTCTTAGTCATTAAGCCATCAAAACAATGATCAAGTTGGGGCCTACATCCAACATGTCTACAACACATATAACATCAACATCTGCTAAACACTTTGGCTCTCCATGAAGGTATTGAATATCCTATACTCCCTCAGCACGTCCACTGGAAACCTATAATATGATTTCTTTAATATGCAATCAACAACTCTTTGTCTCATCCTTATATCTATCTCTCCCTAAGAGATATCACAATGTAATAATCATGTTGCTTCAAATCCTTGAATAGAAATTAGTGCATGTAGCACTCTTGATAGTATTGAGAAGAGAAGATCTCATAGAAGTCAAAACTAGACTTCTCCACATAGCTATCAACATGGCACAATTTCACTGGACCAATCACAGATCCTAGAAAGTGATCGTGTTACTCGATGCATCATTGCACCTATCGAGTTTTTGAACCCGCATCCGAAATGCATATTGCTCTATTGAATGTTTCCAAAACACCAACTCATGTCTCCAGTGTTACTCCATGCATCGGTCTACCTGGCCAATGCCACAATCGTATACACAACACTCCAACACCTTGAGTTATATGATCAACACCGACCTTCTCCTTTCAGGAACACCAGGTCTCAATTGTTCTTATGTATGTATCCTTCAGCTACCAATCATGCCAAACATGACACAAATAGACCAACACAGTGTCAGGGAAGTCATCGCACTACTCGATGCACCAATGCACCTACCAAGTTTTTGAGCCTAAAAAATGCATCTAAAATGCATCATGTTCTACCACATGTCCAAACACACAACCTTCTCCTTCCAAGAACACTAGGTCTCACTTGTTCATTTGCATCTTCATCTTCCTCATCCTCAACTACTTCAAAAATAGGTACAGGTTCAGGGTTCTCCGTACTTCCTTTCTTTGCATGGATTTTTGTCTTCATCATCTCGGCTAACAACATGTGGTCAGTAAAATACCACATCATACACCCATTTTGGTTGTTGCCAAGAACCACAACAAAGTCATGCCTTATCTTCAACCTCCTTCAAAGGAGACCAACTTGCTCCTCAAGTTGTAGAGTTACTTCTCCATTAGGGACACTGCGTAGGCCGCTGACTTATTTGGCAAAGTTTTTCAGCGTCTTCACAACTCTCTTGCGGGCTTCTCCTCAGCAACATGAAGAGAACAAGATATTCACCAATATATCTTATATAGCTCCACAGAGAGATACCTGTCATAATTTTTTTTTTTTTTGAATCTCCAACTTGGTCTCTCCTATCACAGTAGCTTCAACTTACACAAACCAGCCAACAACAGAAAACACTCACACATGGAGTTTTTCATCATGGCTCTGATACCAGATGTTAAGAATAAAACTCTAATACTACATGTTAGATCAATAAACTATATCCTATTGTGCAAGTAATTAAAATACAGAATAACAAGCTACAAAATAAAGAGAAAAGAGAACACATTACACAATATTATGTGAAAACCCTGCAATGTGTAAAGAAAACCCATAGAAAATAAGGTAGCTTCCAAACTATATATTAACATAGAAACTCTCTTCTACAATAGCTCCTCTAGTGACTCCATCAATGCTAACAAAAAAGCACTCAATGCTTCCACCTGAAGCATTTAGGTTGTGATCCAAGCATAATCTAGCCTACAGGTTCCAACCTCCAAGCATGCACGTACAAGCTTGCATAGATCCTCTAACAGGATGAGTTAAAATGGAGAGCTCATGCATATTTATGCATTTACAACAACAAAGAGAGATGGGAGAGAGAATGCAATACTGACACCAAAAAAATCACCACACTTGCGTGTCATGTGATCTCCATAGTGGTGGTGTTGTCTTCATGTACAAAAGTCTTCAAAGCATCTTCACTTGAAATAAGAACATGTGCCACCTCCATGTGGCTCCAAAACCATTGTCTCCCACTAAGACAATTTGCTATTGTAGCCTTATTGCCTTCATTCTCTATGTGACCACGAGTCCAAAAGGTGATTGCAATCACCTTTGAACTTTCTTCACACATGAGAATCTAGGACACATCTAAAAATGCATCCCACACCAACCCTTTTGTCTTCTACACCATGTGACAACACCCATGTGACTACTAAGGACAAACCCATGTGCCTTGGTGGAGTCATACGCCCCACTCCCATCACATCAACCTAATCACTCAAGAGGGACCTCCATAGAGCTACGCCACATCACCAATCAACCACATCACTAACCATCCATATCACCAGCATGCCACATCACCGTGAATTGTAGCCATGAATAGTGACTATGAATAATGACTTCACATCCTAACAATATGTGGGGCTTGTTTAAGTCCATAAAAATACTTCAACATGTGCACAAACATATCCTTCCTTGGTTTAATAGAACCTGTAAGTTGCTCCATATAGATGTCACACAATTGATAGATGCACTTTTCAAATCCATCTAGTGCACCTCTTGAATAAAATTGGCTACCATTGAAAGAACAATTCTAACACTATTCATCTTTGCAACAAGAAAAAAGATCTTAGTCAATACTCCCTTCTACGAATACCCCTTAGCAACAAGTTGTGCCTTATTTATATTGATCTTACAATCAAAAGTGTACTTGGTCTCATATACCCACTTACAACCCACAATATTCTCAATAATAAGTTAAGGCACATATTTCCAAGTTCCATGCTTCATTGGGGAATTATATTCTTCCTTTGTTGTCTCTTCCCACAACAATTCCAATGACCTCCTTATATGACTCGGGATAAGTGATGTCCGTGTTGCTTGCAACGAGTGCCATATTCATCATTTGCAGATGTTTGATGACATTGGTTCACTCTTGAATATTCATACTAACCATACCTCATGTTTCATTGACCATTGTCCTTTGCCACAAAGGTCTATGCACAATCTCTTCTTGTGGAGTGGCTTGCAAATCTACTACTTTAGTAAATTTTGGGGGCTCAATGTATCATTGTTGAAATTATTATTGCAGTCTCTCATTAATAGCAAGGAGAACCACATCATCAAATGGCAAAATCTCCACAACATCTCAAGGGGTAGACTTTTCAACCAATGCTTTGGATACGTGCTCATCAAACCTCGCATCTCTATTAACAATGAGTTTCTTTGGATCAAGAGGACGATAAACCATATAAGCATATGAATAGATACAATAAGAAGAGGCTTGATCTTAGCATCCAACTTCTCTCCTCTCCTAATCCAAAATATGATCATATGTAAGGCAACCAAACACCTCGAGATGTGCTACTAAGGGCTTCTCACCAGTCCACATCTCAGAGGGCCAATCATCTCTAATAGCATTAGTGACAACCCTATTAAGCACATGATTGGCACAAGTGATAGCTTCACCCTGAAAAATATCATGTAGCTTGTCCCTCAGCCAACATCTATCCATCTTCGCAAGTGTTTGATTTGTGCTTAGATTTCTTAGGCATTGGCCTTACTCTTCAAAATATACATCGCGAGACATCATAGAGTAGTAGTAATGAAAGTAAGCAAGAATGTGTTCCCACTTATAGGCCTCTTACTCATGTCACAAATGTCATTGTGCACAAGTTCCAAGGGCAAACCGATTCTCCAAGATTTTCCCTTCTCTAATGTTTCACAATGATGTTTTTCCAAAGCTCATCCCTCAAAAACACCTTCACAAGGATGCAAACTTGGCAACCCCTGTACCATCTCCTCCTTGTGCATGATTGTGATACTTTAAAATTCAAATTTCCAAGATGTTCATGCCACAATCTACCAACATCATATGTTTTGGCCACAAAGGCAAGCTCTCTCGTACTATCATCTAACGAGACAAACATTGTAAACCTGTATAGGCTATCCTTATAGTCAAAATCACAAGTGGCAACCACACAGAAAACATGGTTGATGTCTTTTAAAACACAATTATTGGGGCCAAAATCAACTTCCATCCCTTTAGAGCAAATTTGATCAGCGAACAATAGATTTGAATGAAGTTCAAGGACACAATAAACATCCTCAATGGTACTAGTTAGATTGTCATCACCACTCCCAAGTACTATCATAGAAGAATCATTAGCCAAAATAATATTTTGAGTCTTCATGTCAAAAAGAGGAGAAAGCATATCCTTACTTGGCCATAGGATGAGTACAACCAACATCAACAATCCAAGTGTCATTGGAAACATGATGAGATGAAGAGGCCTCACAAGGGAAGAATTTGTATCTTCATTACCGCTATTATATTTACCTTTTCCTTTAGCATTCCTCTCTTATGCATGCCCATGCTCTACTTGTAACACTTGTCCTTAGTGTGACCTTTTTCCTCACAGCAAAGAGCAAACAAGCTTTTTTGTGCCCCTTTTTTTATCGTTTTGGTCACCCTTGTTGACTGGATGTCTTTCAAAACTTAATCCTTGGTTGGAATTATGGACCTTTGAGCCATGTCAATCATTGTGTGTCTACATGCAGTCTTTCCCCTTTGACATGGTGGGCCTAGTCCTTCAAGTCAAGAGCACCATCCTTCCACATATGTCCCTACTCCTCAATGAGTTGTTTTGAAAATACCAAGGTGAAATTCTTCAACCCATCCTTCCTCTTTGAATCTCTAATTGATGAGAACTCTAAATGAAAGAGATTGAATGGAGACCAAATAATAGGAACCAAAATGTTGATGTAGTCATTTTCAAACTTGAACTTGTTGCCACAATTGTGAAGCTTGTTCTTCAACTCCAACGCCTTTGCCAAGTAACCCCCAATCCTATAAAAATTAGGAGTGGAAGCATTCAACTCCCTTAAATATGTTGTTGCTAGCGCCGCATATGCCTCGTTGTACTCCTAGTTCCAAATGGCATACACTAAAGGTTGATGTCAAATTTGGTGCAATTGTTTAAGCTTTATGGGTACCCTGAGAACTTTAAGACTTGATCATCCTTACACATGAAATATGCTTGATAATCCTTAACACATGAAATATTTGATTTTATATGTAGGTTTTTCTGTCTAAAGATCAACCACATACCACAAATCCTTGAGACGAAGCAAACTCTCCACTTGAATAGCCTAGGTGGGATATTTTCGCACGTTGAAAAAGTCCACACTAAGTAACTACTACATTACCTTCTTTGTGAATTTCTCGTTAATTGGTAACTTATGGCCTTAATCTAGATGCATCACTCCATTGAGCTCAAAAAATAAAAAAATGGTCTCCAAAGTCCACCATATGCCCAAGATATCACAGTTTTTCATCACCTTCTCCAAACTCCACCATATGCACAAAATATCACAGTTTTTTATCGCCGTCTCAAAGCAAAAAAAATTCCTTTAGATGAAAAACTATCCGGTGATGGTCAAATGAACATATAATTTAAGCTTGATGGTTCATGCCCTAAATTGACGAGTTAAAAAGTATACAGAAAAATTACCCCTACTATTTTCCCACATAGATTTTGGATTTGTTGATGGTTTGATTAAAATAGACATGAATCATGAGATATGCATGCTTTGTAATTTGGGAAAAAAAACCGATATCTCCTAAATTGTGAGCCCTCGAGTCATGAAACCAAAGACTTGGGGTCCTCTCCTAATGAGCTATTGTTGGTTGAAACATCTTTATACCCAGAGGAAAAGAAAGCAAAGTCGATTCCCATCATAGCGGCAGGTGAAATGGTACGAACCTAGACCATTAAAAATGGAGTTGTGAGAGAGCAATCTAAGTGTAGTGCTCCCAAAGCAAGCACTGGAATACCAACGTCAAGTCAAGGAGCCCATAGAGGCCTAAGGCCACAACCCTAAGCTCTCATTACCATGTTGAATGCACCAATGGAATACCAACGTCAAGCCAAGGAGCCCATAGAGGCCTAAGGCCACAACCCTAGGCTCTCATTACCATGTTGAATGCACTCACTAGAAAAGAAATAAACATTATAATGAATTAATGCAAAGAAATGAAAAGTGACCATTCAAAGAAAAACTGAACACAAATACAATGCTATATGACTGAACGCAGTTGATTGCAAATGAAAAATGAGTGAGTTCACTTTATAGGCAACAAGCATAGTTGGAAAAAGGGCGGGCCGACCAAAATACATGAGAGAATTAAAATAATATAATAAAATACCCTAAAGGATCAGAGCAAGTCAAAGCAGTCCACTAAGGTGGGTTTACACCACTAACAAAAAGCAACGTGCAATTTTTCTGCATAGTCTTCCAAAAAATTTAGCGTTCTCTCATTGTCCTGCATTGGTCATTTATGAGCAATAATTTAAGTTTGTTCCATTTCTCAACAAGGATACAAGTGAATTTACAATAGCTCATGGACTACAAGTGAATTTACAATAGCCCTGGACTGTCAAGAAGAGTTGTCGTAGCTCAAATGTCGATGCCATACAATCATGGAGGACTGATCTCAGATGAGTAAATTAATAGGTGAAGAACCGAGTCTCTGCATAGAATAGGAGATACAAAATAAAACAGGCCTGCAATAGCAGCTTCATTTTTCAAACATATGCTAGGGTAAATTAATAGGTGAATAACCATGTCTGCATAGACTAGGAGATGCAAAATGAAACAGAAATTAAACAGGCCTGCAATAGCAGCTTCATTTTTCAATCAATATATGCTATGATTCTTCATAACAGAAACACCTACAAACCCTCAATCAAGTTAAAATAAAACAATGCAGAAACAAAGATGCAGTTATTGTGTAATGGAACTAAACATGATCAAAAATCTAAGTGGTCAGTCCTGGTACAGATACGGGATTTGGGTACGCCGATATAGCGATTTTGTTTGGGCCCTAAATACGTGTTTTGAAACTGGCCATATAAAAAAATATGAAGAATATTAAAAATAAAGCAAAATAAGCAAAATTAACCACATAATGTGTAAAGTAAACAAAATAATTTAAATAACCACAAAACATACTGATAATTCAATGCCAAATGTCATAATATTCAATGGTCAGACTTAGATTAGTCTTACAAGTATGTAGTGCAAATGTTACAGTGTATGGACGAAAATCAAGACAAACCAGAGTATTTTAAAGTAGGTTCATTGTAGAGGGCTCACATATACCAAGATGGCTAATGTCAGTGTTTTGCCAAACATGTCAAAATAATAGTAAAGTAGTTATCTATAATTTTACATACCTTACAAGTTACAACAGATAACATAACCAAGTTTATATGATGGCAAGGAATGGATAACTCAACTTTGATACTATTTTTACAAACAGCATTTCTTATACATTCATACACATGTAGAGAGAAGATGCATGAAGAACAACCCTTCTAAAACAATGCACGAAAAGATAAATACATATCCCTGATGACCACCATGATGAAGACTCAAGTATGACCATACAAGAAAGAAGAGATGGAAACCATTTGAATAGGCACCATTTGACAATAAGATGGCTAGTACTTCCTCCAAAGAGAGATGATGAGCCTACTGTATTTATCCACAAAAGATCAAAACAGGTCCACAACCTTTACCAGCTGGAAGTAAACACTCTCAGCGTTGAAATAAACAGGCCCACAGCAATTTTTTTTTAATTGTTTTTTGAAGTCCATATTTGACTTTAGTCAAGTGAAAACAAAAAAAAGAAATGAAATTTAAAGGTGTTTCTGGCCCCGGATAGGTCAGGAAATGCCGGGAGCAGTGGATACTCATGCATATGTCAGTGTTTATTTTTAATTGTTTTTTGAAGTCCATATTTGACTTTTAGTCAAGTGAAAACCAAAAAAAATTAAAGCCATTTTTTGCCCTGGTTACAGTTAGGAAACACTGGGAACACTGTGGATACTCCCAGATACGTCTTGGGACGTATCCACAGTGCTCCTGGCATTTCCTGGATGCATCCACGCAGGATTGTAACAGGATCAGTACCCAACAGATTCGTACCAGGATCGTGTATCATTATCCAGACACCTGGGTAGCAGCATCCAGTGACGTAGCCAAAAATTGATAGGCAAACCTTGCATGCTGGTGGATACTCAGCTAATCTTGCAATGATAATATTCCAATAAAAGGAAGCTGCAGATTGTAAAAAGAGAGAAAGCTACGACTGCTGGAAGGCTTCCCAAATGTCATCTCGTCTGTATTTTGATTATACAATACCTCATAACTTCCCAAATTCTGATTTCATCAGAATATGTAAACGTTTTAAAAGGTCCTGAACTTTAGCAATCTAAGCCAGATTCCAATTGCAACCATAACTTAATCCTTCTTGTAGCCAGGATGTGCAGTACTTCACAAACTTATAATAGTAAGAAATTTGAATCTGATACTAATCATTATCATCTATTTCCAGGAAAGACAACACCTCAATTTTCTCTAGAGAGGATTATTTACAATATTCTTAGTACAAACTTCTTTTATCAAGTTGTCACTTGAATTTAGAAAGCTCGCATCTAAATTTGAGCCAAACATTTTATACTTGCACCCCTTTTGTCCTAATAGTCACATAACTTTTGTCAAATTACACAGTTTGCTGGACTTGGTAAGTATCGGGCTGCAATTTACAATCAAAATTAAAGTCAGTGCAAAACGAAGCTTAAAATCAGGAAGAGAGAGAACCGTGAGCAGGGATGTTGGATAAGATGGTAATATGACCTTACCCCACGCTGTTGAAATATGTTGCTCAATGGTCCCCCCCAGCAGCACACCAATGTCACAATCTGTCACTCTCAGAAAACAATGGGAGCAGAAAGCAGAGATGAAAACTCAAAAGAGCTTAGCAAGTTCAGCTGCCACTACTCCCCATTGTTTCATTGAGCCATGAGTCCTTCATTGAGCGCAAAGCATGGTGGATGGCAAAAGAAACTAGGATAATGTGGGAGCAACCATGTCAGCAAAAGACAGATTTATAAACTGCAGGAGTACACAAACTGTCTGCGAAAAAATATTAAGGTTTTCAAACTCCAGGCACTACATGGCAAAAACATTCCATAGCTGATACATGCTTCAATAACCTTCATTAATTGTGCAAATCTCTTCGAAGACAAAATGATTCAATTGTATTATATGTACAAATACATTATTTTGACACAATATAAAGATTTGGAGATTAGAAACTGGAACTAGATGGAAATATGTTTTATGCAATTTGGTTTCCTACAAACTGCACGCACACAGCTTTTGCTCTTTCCATTATTCTAAAGCCTATTCTTTGCTTTAACAGCAAAATTTGCTTGGGGTCTTGAATCTGTTGTCTGAATCAAGTCGCCATACACTGCCCATCCAGGGTGACAGACTGCTGTGTGCAACTCAATCTTGAGAATATCAAACAACACACATATGAAGCTTCCAAATTATGTTCTTGAGAATATCAAACAACACACATATGAAGCTTCCAAATTATGTATGGGAACAAAAATTGGATTAAGAAGCAATATCCTTTTGATGTAAAGGGAAAAAAGGCATGGATATCTGAGAAAATGGAGGTTATTATTTATTCTTGGAAGTAAAAGGACAATGAGGACAGTATGAGCAGTGAACTCATGCAAACAGAAAGAAATCCTTTGGAGTTACCCGGTGTTGATACTCCTAATGATGCATTGTAGACTTCACCAATGCTTGATTCTATTCCACACTCCAATTAGGTTTTCATGTTCAGACTCAATTGAATCTTTGACCATATCTCATGTGACTGACGAGGGCACACCTCTTTGACTTCTTTCAGTGTAATGATGATATACATTGAGCAAAGGTTTTCTGTAAGCCTTCTTAATTCTCTACGAATCATATCCATCACTCTAATCTCATGCCAAACATGGAAATTTTGTTAACATTGTATATACCATTTCTCACGCTATGGCAGAGGGTTAATCTCGGAGTAATGGGGTTTGTATGTCCACTGGTAATATTTATGCTGTACAGCCCTTCGTATCACTTGTAAGTTGTAACTAACCAGCAAACTACTTTCAAGTCATTTACTAAGCATGTATCAATTGTAATTGGTATCATAGGTAGCGATGCAGTTTGTGGTATGCATCATCAGATGTGTGGCTCTTAGTAAATCTGCTGCTCTTTTGGATAAATGTAAAATTTTAAAAGGAGATGCGCAGCTATTGTGTGTAATGAAACAAAACAGCATTAAAAACAGAGACTAACATTGCACTTCACTAAACTCAACAAATTATCAAAAATAGAGATGAAGACCTTGCATATTAGTATATATTTGCTACCATGTCATGCAACCATGGTACCATATCTTTGAGCCAACACCCATTTTGGTAGGGCAAACCCTTTTTCTGGGTACACCAAGGTGAAGTATTGGGATTTTCCCATTCGTGGGGGCCAAGAGGTGACTGAGAAATGAACCAGCCTGATCTCCACTACGATTTGGAGAATTCCCTGGGTTGGCAGAACTGCATACAAATGTGGCTGTTGCATGATCACACATTCGGGGTGGCAAACTGTTGTCGGGGTAGTAACTCAGACAAGCATGTGAGAAATGGGTGCATGCGTTTGAGCCCTGATTTTCACCAGCTAATTAAATAATTATCATGTAGCAAAAACTGGGAAAAATGAAAAAAAAACTACCATTTTTGTGTGTCTAAGCCACTCAGATGAAACAAATATTCATTTGCAACAGACGCAATTTTAAAGCAGACATCAAAACTATACTAAATAAATAAAAAACAATCTATATAATATAAAATTTTAATAACTTATAAAATTTAAAATATACAACTTTATAACATATCCCGTGGGGGGGGGGGGGAATTTATTTACTTGCAACAAAATCCGTGTCTTTTTTTTCTCCTTTTATTTTCAATTTTTTTAATCCAATATATTTTATTCTCATTTTTTTACAAACATGGCTACTATGCTTGCATCTGTAAAATGCTAATAAAAGTAAGCTGCAAATTGCAAAAAGAGCAAAAGCTATGACCGCTAAAAGGATTCTCAAATGTCATCTCATATGTCTGTGGTCATTTTGATTATACAACACTACATAACTGGCCAAAATTTATCTTTGCCGGAAATTTTACTTAAGAATTCTAACCATAATAAATCTGAACCAGAATGTAATTGTAAACATCTCATGCGGCCATAATCAATCCAAGCCAGAATTTAATTGCGAACATCTCATGAAAAATGCCAGCAAGTCCTTAGCTTAGCTTAAGTCTTCTTGTCCCTAGAATGTTCGGTAGTTCAGGAAGTTATAACAGTAACAAAATTGAATCTGATCCTAATCATTATTTCCATTAAATGGAAATCACATCAATCTTCAATATGGAGAATAAGTACAGTGTTCATAGTTCTAACCATTACAATCAATTTGTCAGTGAAAAGGTTGCATCCAAAAGAATTGAGTTATAAATTTTATACTTGCAGGCACAGCACTTTGGTCATAACAGTCCCGTAACATTTTTCAAATTACAATACATACAGAATGTGAGAGGCTTCAATCTAGCTTAAAAGTAGGAAAACAGATAATTGTGAGGAAGAGAAAAAACCGATAACTATTCAGAGTGCACAAGACAATATATATCTACAAACCCATATAGGTAAATATCACAGAGAAATGGGACTATGATCTTCCTCTCTAAGATGATCCTCCATCAGTGAACTTATGTAAGCTCTTCAAAGGTAGAACAGTGTCAGTAAAACAATAAAAAAAATTGCCAGAAGAAATAACTGGTCCAACTGGAAACATTTATATCACCTCCACTAACATCTTATGTACATACACATTTCGAAAAAGTAGATTAATGTAAAATCAAATCCAATATAAATGCATTAAATTCTTTTAATTGAACCCCAACACTCTTTGTGACATTGATAACTTACTCCTTTCTCATTTGCTGAAATGGCGTCCACCATCTCTTCCGACTCTGATTCTCATTCAACATACCTACTTGTTGTATATGAGTTTCTCTAACAAAGTCATGTTGTTGTCCTCGCCACCACCTTACATGCTGCTGGATCCTGCAACCTATTGAATGATTTCCAAAACACAAAGTAAGGACAAGTCCTAAAACACTCAAAACACGACCTGCAGCCATTAATAACCATCCCCTTCCAATTTTTTGAGAAATAGATGCTCTAATGCTCTTTCTTTCACTGTCTTGAATCTCATGGTTGGCCTCACTATCATGTTCTTCCTGATCCAGAAGCTCCAGTTCTTGCTCTTCATTAGTGCCTTCCCCTTTATCAACTTCCAGTTCAGACTCAGCTGTAATTTGGTTACCAAGAACTTGTGGACCCGCAAACACAATTTCTGTATCTACATTTCCCTCCAAAAAAGAATTTTCTATTTCTGTGTTCGAAACCTGCCCAGACAATAAGTCCTGACTTCTATCCTGCAGATTGAGAATTGTTGGAGATGACCATTCAAAAGACAACTCCTGACTGCTATTCTGCACATTGAAATTTGCATCAGACGAGGCTTGGGAAGATGACGCTGGATTGCTTATCTGCATATTAAAGTTCATATTATCAGTTGTATGGGCCATATTATCAGTTGTATGGGCTCTACCACTTGCTTTCCCTTTCTGCTTTTCATACTCAGAATCATCTGTGGGCAACTCATAGCGGCATACTGGACATGAATTTCTAGCACTTAACCATGGCAAAATACAATCAGAATGATACAGATGCAAGCACGGTAGCTGCTTAGCTACCTCCCCGCCATTTAAAGCATCTTTGCAGATAGCACAAACAGAACTTCCATTAGCAGTAATTGAAGGTAAATTTTCTACCGTAAATTTAGCTGCAGGAGGGGCACCTTGCCTGCTATTGTCGCTCTCAGCAAGTTGTTGTAGCAGCTGCTCAAACCCTCTCGCGTCAAGATAGTCCCCTGGATTCCCAACATACAATGACCATTCAGGAAGCTCTAATCTTACATCACTATTATTTCCAGCCAAATTCTCAAAGATTTCTTGCAGAACATAGTGTAGATCATGTCCAGTATCTGTTCTTCTCTGTTGCAGTCTCAGTGTGTCTTCCTCTCTCCATCGGCCTCCCCGTCTACTTCTTTGTGTCTGTAAATGAAATTCTTCATCTGCATTTGCTACCAGGCTTGTTTGTTCTCTGGTTTCATCCCTGTCTTCTTCCTCTTCATCTGCTTCTTCCCAATCTTCTTCATTATCACTCTCATCCTCCGACAAGTCCCATTCGTCTGGACCTACCGGAATAGTAATGCTTGTAGAGTCACTGTCTTCATCATTTCCGTGTCCCAAATCCTCTTCGCCAGTGACCAACATTTGTTCATCCTCCTGTGAGGTATGACTAAATCCAATGTCATTATAGGTCTCTCCTAGAGAGCCTTCGGTATCACGACGATCAGTCTCTCCAAGCAATTGCCAAAACATCCGTGCATGCTCATCTACTATCCTCTGGACTTCATCTACTTCTCTCTCTCCTCCTCTTCCTCCTGCTTCTCCATTGCGATCAGTCATCCATTGAGTCTGATGCACATCAGAAGAGGACTGAGAAGTTGTAATAGCTTCTATAAAGCCATTTCCACACTCAGAGCACAGCACTGCCATATTATCCTGGCAACCCTCTGCCACAAAGGGCAAAACCTCTTTGCTACACATGTAGCACCAATAGCAAGCATCGACATTAACCTCTTCCCTCCCAGGCACTGCAAAAGTCTCCTCCTGGCTTTCAAGTCCATCCATGACACAATCCTGTAAACATATACTTGACTAATTTAATTTAGTGTAATTTTAGTATTAGTATCTACCAATGGCCAAGAATGAGCAATGAAACTGGAAAAAGAGCATGGCAAAAGTACACAATGGGTGTGCCTAGTGCATCTCTAATAAAGTGACGCATAGCTAGAATAAAATAAAATCATGCAGCAGTAAATTGAAATGAAACAAAATCATGAAACAACAAAACCCTGAGCTTCTATGCCCTAGAACCCAAAGCCATGTCAAGCAGCCACTCTCCTAGCATCCAAGGTAGAGAAGCAATTGGCAATGGGGTTCATGCTGATATTTATTCGGGGCCTCTAAGATGAACTTGGTTTCACTAAACTCATATCACAAGATATCCTACTGTACTTTTGCACAATCAAATTTTCAACAGAAAATCAGTCGCAAACAGTCAAATGCAAGAATTTGAGGCTCCCAATTTTTTTGAAGTAGTTTGACAGATCGCCATCAAGCCAGACTGTAAACACAAATTCAGTGTATGAGATCCCCCTTTAGAAGTCCCCAAGGAGATTATTTTTCAGATCCCCCTTTAGAAGTCCACAAGGAGATTGTTTTTCATTTATCTTGTATATTGTTCAATTTTTTTACTCCTGAGTTATGACCTTATTACCAAGCTTAATAGTAAGCTCAAATTTAAGAATCCACCCAAACCTGACAAAACAAGCCTAACATACAATTTTCATTATAAAAACAAAACACGACAACAATACACTCCATCCAAACCTAAACATTATTCAGCTGCTTAGACAAAACCTTTAACATACAATTTTCATTACAAAGACAAAACCCTACAAAAATACACTCAATCCAAAACCTAAACATTGCTCAGCTGATCAGATTTGAATGTTTCTGCTATTAGTAAAAGCCTAAACATCACCGTTTCCGAAAAAGTAAAAACAAAAAAAATCAAATAATCAGCAAGCTTGGAAATCGAATCATTACGAGCAAATGGGCCTTGAATAAAACCCGACCAACACTATATATATATATATATATATATATATATATATATCTGTGTGTGCGCTAGTTTTAAAACACAGATCTTATAGGTTGCACTCAAAAAAAATGCACGGCAAACAAATATCACCGTTACCCTAAAATATTTGAACATAAACAGGGTGAAAGCCACAACAAAGGATTTAATGGGGTTAGACAAATTCACAGATTAATTTCAAAATCGCAATAAATTTAATATAAAATTGAAAGATATTTAACATAGAAGGTTAGAGTTAAAACAAAAAGATTTAATAAGGTTTAGAGAAATCCACAGATTTATTACAGAATTGAAAGAGAGTACCTTGATTTTAGATGTATCCAAATCAGTCAATAATAATATTTGTTTTTGGGCCGTTCCGATGTTTAGATCTCTGCACCTCAAAATTTCAAGAAGGTTGAGAAACAGAAAAAAAATTAATGTCAAAGTCAAGCAAAACAGATACTAATTTATTTCGCGATTGAATCCGTGGGGGATACGGGAATGACGCCTACCATATTTTCCGCGTTAGATTTAGCCATAAAATAGAATCACATCCAAAGAAAAGTGGGAGTCCTTTAAACCACTCTGAGAAAATCTAGTTCATCTTCCATGTGGATTTATAGACTAAATTGCAACAGAGTATGTACATTTCATATAATTTTAGATGTTGGTTTCTATTGATTTAAGGAATTTATGTATGATCATATTGAGTTCTTATTTAATTGTGTTTTATTTGTTATAGGTCTTATTTATTTTATTTGGTTTTTTTTTTCTTCCTGATTTTTTATTTTTTTCTTTTTCTTTTTTTTAATCTTTGATTAAGAGTGGAGCATTCTATTTTTGGTTCTACAGCGGTGTTTCACTATGCTTCTCGACTCTCTTTTGTGTGAGTTTTTTTAGTCCTTCTCTTTTTTGTTTTATGATAGTTATCAACTTTTCTCGTCGTTTGTGTATCAGTGTGTGTTAATAGTCCCTAGTTTGAATTTGAGAAGTCTATATATATAAATGTGTATTGGTGCATATAGGAGAATCAACTGAGAAGATAACCAAATGAATGAGTAATAAGAGTTCTAAAAAAAGATCAATAATAATAAATAAAATTATAAGAGTATAATTGAAGTGCTTAGGAAAGAATTTCATCTGCAATATTGATATTGCATCACTGTCAATTATTCATATAGTGAAAAGACCAAGAGTATGGATTGCAACACAATGATTGCTTGTTGAAGAGCATTGAATGTTGGTTTCCTACTTTTTCAATGACAAGGGTCTAATTGACACGATTTGGGCTCAATTTGTACTATATTTTAAGGTTTCACGATATATTTTGAGTTGATTAGGGTTAGGAGATCAATTTCTTGGTGATCCTTTGGAAAAGTACACAAGGTTCTTAGAGCCCAAAATTAGAGGATCAAAGTCATAAAATTTATTTTGGGAAAGGAGTTAGTGGCCAAGAACATATGAGTACACGCTTGATCTAACTAGGAGCACCGCAGTCCACTCATGATCAATTTTTTACAGTTATTAGTTTTCTTTGAAATTTTGGGGTTATCCTTACCTTGGTTCCAGGATTGATTTCTAACTAATCTCAATCTCTGAAAGTCTGCAAACTTGTGACAATTTAGTATTCTTCTCAAAACCCTAACTTTGCACATTTTTATTATTCTAAAAGATTCTTTTTACAATTAGGTCAAATTTTTAATGAAGTATTATTGTAATTTGTTTAGATCTAAATTACAACATCTGTTTTTAGGTAGGTGTAGTGCATGTTGATGTAAAACCACTTTCTCATATGACATTTTGGTGAACCTATTTTTCTTGCCTTCAACTTTAGGGTTTCACATTTTGGTGAACCTACACTGCCTTACATGCTTTATTGCCTTATAGGGTTTTGTGGTATATTTGATTTTTTTATGGTTTATTCTATCTTTTTTGAAATCATTAGCCCTAAATATTGTGTGTTATTTGTAAACCATACTTTTTGGTGCTTGCTTTATCGCTAAAATTATAGGGTATATTTGTATGTTATACATGTTTTCATCTTATGCCACCTAAAGTGATTAGATCTAACATTCCTACTAGGTGAAGTGATAGATTGAGTTGAAAACCTATTGATTTTGTTGAAATTCATTTAATTAATATTAATCATTATTTGAAAAAGAAAATGGTGTCTCTTAATGATGTTAATGCTATTCTTGTTGCTCCATGTTCTAATACAAATGTGAACAATATTGTTTTAAATATAAATGATGTGAGTGTTATGAATGATAATGTTGTGACTAGGTTTCAAACTAGTGATACTTCTAATTGTGAGAATGATAGAGCTAAAAGACTTGCTTTGCTTAGAAAATACATCCTAGACAATCCTACATCAATAAATATAATGTTGTATGTGTTGAAAGATATCCAAAGAAAAACCCTAACTCAAGAGTCTTGCATAGAAGATATACCTTATGGGGTGAATAATAAACATTTGAGTGTGACTAATGTATATCAACTTTCTCAAGGGTCCCTCCATGCCTAATAATGTTGTTGTTTCCCAAACTATTTCTAATGTTATTCCTCCCATTTCTTCCAATAGTGTTGTTGTTTCTTTGTCTTCTCAAAATGGTTTTAATGATGCACTCTTTGCTTCTCAAATTCCCCATCCTTCTCAACATTTTTCTCAGCATTCATCTCTCCTCCATAGTGTTTCTCAAGTACCTAATGCTTGTATTCTAACCTATACTACCACCAATTCTCTTCCAAACCTTGAAGTGACTGCCATTCACAAACCAAGCATGTTGTGCAACAAGTTAAATTTCTCTCTCAAAGGTCTCAAAAGTCAAGTTTTAAGGTCACTTCACATGATATATTACTCAACCCCTTGGATTATGATGTCCTTGCTTACCCTTTGCCTATAGGTTTTTTGGCTTCAAAGTTTGAATTAGTCAATAGTAAAGGTGATCCTATTCATCATATCAAATATTTCTATGCTTCATGCCTAGACTTTGCACATAATTATAAATTATTTATGAAGTTATTTACTAGACTATGCTCTTAATTAGTTTTATGTTTTTCCATCTATATCCATACACTCTTTTAATGTTTTAGCTAGTGATTTTTTAGTCCATTTTTTTATCAACATTAGTATGAAAGTAATGTTTTCATAAATTGCTCAACTTAAACAAGGACCAAATTAGAATGTTAGTGAGTATATGCTTAGATTCAAGATAATGGTTAAAAATATGATTGTTAATATGATTAGTCATCAAGGTTAGACAAGAATTATTGTCTAACATGGAAGCCCCACATATGTTTGTGTGACAACACAAGCATTCTCGTGTACTGCAGTAGCCACACACATGCCACAATGACAACAAAGGTGATATATAGATAGAATAGAGCAATGTCACCCTAGAAACTATGTGACATCGTATAAATATTTTGTGGCATCTTACATGCATTTTGGTGGAGAATGTATATTCATCAAGGCAAGATAAGGATTCACATATATTGCATAGGCCCTAAAAATGTTGTGACATTAGTAATGGTGATGGATAGATAAAATAAGGAAGTGACATGCTAGACCCATACGACATTTTACGAAGTTTTATGGCATGTTCCAAGCATTTGGATGAAAAATATACTTGTTTAAGGGACATGTACCTTCATATCTCAATGTTTTGAAGCATTATAAATGTTATTGTAATGTACTAGGTAGTAGTATATTTATATTTTATAACTTATATAATGAATAACTGTGATGACCTAGGAAGCAAAATTGATTACCATGTACAAGCAACTAAACGTGGAATTTAACCAGAAGTAATAAGTAACTAGAAATCAAAAACAACACAGAATATGAGAGACAATACCCAATTGTATTAATACTCTTCCAGAAGGAAATATAATAAAGAAGATGCCACAATCTTCTTCTACACTCCTCTAGGGCTCCCACACCTCTAGGGCGTAAACAATAAATCTCTTCAAGAGCTCACTCTCTCAACTATGGTCACAACAAACAACTCAAACACAGAGTTGTTGTTCACCTCCACCAGCTAGTAACAATACTGCCAATCCACCAGTCAGTAACAATACTGCTAGTACCAACAAGTACGCAATGTACTCCAAGTAGATCTCACCTGATCTTGCTACCTGTTGTGTTGCTGATCTCCCTGATCTTGCACACCTGCAAATCACCCTGGTTTTGCACACTTGCAAACCTAGATCTCACACACACACACACACCTGCAGATCAACCGACCTTACTTACCACATGTAGATCTCCTACCTGATCTTGCACAACCTACAGACCAACCTGATCTTACATACCATGAAAAACCCTCGTCTTCCAAACCAGCACCCTTGTGGATCTTTTACCAGACCTTGCTCTCCCGCAGATCTACCTGATCATACACACTTGGCACTATGGCACTATGAGGAGCCAAACTTGCTCTCTCTATCTAGCACCCGAGGAATCCCTGCTTTGATCCCTCACTCTTTACAATACAGCCCATGAGTCTCTTAAATAGATCTCATGCAAACAATAATTAGACATCCAATTACAATAATTAGATCCGCAGCTCAAGACTAAAATTAGTCTTTACATGCAAACAACCCGTTCAACTAACTAACTGTTCGTCAACAACCAGTTCTGAAATGCACAGGCGACCGACGTTGGTCCTTGTCTGTCTAGAGGTGACCGACGTCGGTTGATACATGACCGATGTCGACAGCCCTGTGCTCTGGATATGATCGACGTCGGTTGCACTGTCGACGTTGGTTGCTGTGCACCTTAACAACCTCCTCCATGTCTGCATATAGTGAAGCTTTTAGCTCCACAACCTAACAATCTCTCACTTGGAGATAAACAGTTGCACCTGTACTGGTACCTGTACATCATCTAATTTATTTCTTGGCTTGTATCTCTCTTCAAGATCAATCCTGAAGACCAACCACCACACACGTGTGGTGCACCTCCTATCATCCAAATACCCTGCCGCATTTGCATCTACAAACCCATGTAGAAAAGAACTTGACCCTGCATAGCATGTATACCTGCTGCTGGTCCCTCTCAGATACCTGAGAACCCACTGAACTACTCTCCAGTGCTTCTTTCCTAGATTGGCCACAAACCTACTGACAACTCCCACTGCTGGGGCAATATCAGGGAGTACACATGTACTCAACCTCATCATGTGATTGGGGACCCTGTTCTATGAACTGTCCATTCATAAGTGTGCTGCCTGGTTCTGCATCCTACACTACCTTCACACAATCATCCTGTGACAACATCAACTTGTGATCTTCCCTATCTCTAGGATTACTCATGCCAAAGAATTTCATTGCTCCCAAATTCTTCATGACATACCACTGAACTAACTTTACCTTTAGCTCAGCAACTCCCTGTATGTATGCACCTATACCAAGCACATCATCCACATACAGTTATAGGATAATGTAGCGACCATTATCCAACATGGTAAAGAAACCACAATGGTTACAATGACATTGACTAAAGCTGTGCTTTGTCATCCACTTGTCAAACCTGTACCACTGTCCTGCAGCTTGCTCAAGACCATAAACTATGGCCTTCTATCTCATGTGTCCATTCTCTCTATTCTTTAACCAAGGAATCCATTCATCTTTCAGTGCTTTCATACCGGCTGGCAACCCTACCAAATCTCCTGTTTGGTTCTGCATCCTAGGAATCAAATTCCTCATTCATGTCATGCTCCCATTATTTCTTAGATCCTTCCTGCTCTATAGTGAGCAACGAGTATAAAGTTTAGGAATAACAAATTTGAGGCTTACCCTTTTAGTCCTCCATATGGGCGTTTAAGACTCCTTGATATCTTGATGTCCGCCCAAAATCTGTTCCAGTCACTGACCTTGGTCACCACACAGTCTGCATCCGATCGACGTCGGTTCCATGCGACTGTCCTAACTGTCGATGCCAGTTTCCTAACTGACGTCGGTGTCTACCTGTCGCTAACGTCAGTTCCCTGACCAACGTTAGTCTTACCCTGCTTGACACCATCGGCTCTAGTCTGCACATGACCGACATCGGCATTTGTCTATTCAACATCGGTTCCTCCTGACCGATGCCAGTACTTATGTTCTCTTGTGAGTGATGACTTTTTACCCGTGAGCTCTCTTTGGATCAAAACCCTGTCCAAACTGCCCTGCTCAGAGTTACTCGGCCTTCTCCACTGATCTCTGTCCATCATCTCCTCCATGAACACCAAGGCTTTTTAGTTCTTAAGTCTGTCAAAGACATTTGACTTTCTCTTAAGAACATGCATCTCCTTCTTGCTCATGTGACCAAGCCTACAAAGCCACATCTTTGCAATAGAAGAAGAATCAATAATATAAGTAAATAGATAAAGTGTACCTACTTTCTTACCTCTTGCTAAAACAAGTGCACCCTTGGTAACCTTCCAAGAGTCCACTGTGAGAGTTACTGTGCATCCCTCATCACCCAAACTTCTTACAGAAATCAAATTCTGCTTCAAGACTGGGATATGCATGACCTCCTTCAACACCCATGTGTTGCCCGTCTACAATTTTAGCTTCACTTTCCCTTTGCCAACCATTTGACAAGGCTTACCATCCCCTAAATAAATTTCTCCAAAGTCTCCCTGGACATACTCATGAAAAAATTCCCTATTTGGGGATGCATGGAAAGAGGCACCAGAATCTAAAACCCAAGATTCTACTTTATCCAAGGAACATATAAGAGCATCATGTGCAATGATACCTGCAACAATACCTGCAACCCTTGCTTCTTCATTTCCTTCATGCTGATCTTCAACCAACCAAGAATCTTTCTTTACCTGCTCTTTCTTTCCATAATACCGTAATTGACCATTCGTGCCTTTGAATTCCTCCATTCTTAGTGTAATTTCTTCTGCCATTGCTATACTCCCACTCAATCAGAAACCCCTGAGAGTGACCTGTAATCAAACACAAACCTGCTCCTTACAACCTTAGCTCTGATACCACTTGTGATGACCTAGGAAGCACAATTGATTACCATGTACAAGCAACTAAACATGGAATTTAACCAAAAGTAATAAGTAACTAGAAATCAAAAACAACACAGAATATGAGAGACAATACCCAATTGTATTAATACTCTTCCAAAAGGAAATACAATAAAGAAGATGCCACAATCTTCTTCTACACTCCTCTAGGGCTCCCACACCTCTAGGGCATAAACAATAAATCTCTTCAAGAGCTCACTCTCTCAACTACAGTCACAACAAACAACTCAAACACAGAGTTGTTGTTCACCTCCACCAGCTAGTAACAATACTACCAGTCCACCAGTCAGTAACAATACTGCCAGTACCAACAAGTATGCAACGTACTCCAAGTAAATCTCACCTGATCTTGCTACCTGTTGTGTTGCTGATCTCCCTGATCTTGCACACCTGCAAATCACCCTAGTTTTGCACACCTACAAACCTAGATCTCGCACACACACACACACACACACCTGCAGATCAATCGACCTTACTTACCACATGTAGATCTCCTACTTGATCTTGCACAACCTGCAGACCAACCTGATCTTACATACCATGAAGAATCCTTGTCCTCCAAACCAACACCCTTGTGGATCTTCTACCAGACCTTGCTCTCTCGCAGATCTACCTGATCATACACACTTGGCACTATGGCACTATGAGGAGCCAAACTTGCTCTCTCTATCTAGCACTTGGGGAATCCCTACTTTGATCCCTCACTCTTTACAATACAACCCATGAATCTCTTAAATAGATCTCATGAAAATAATAATTAGACATCCAATTACAATAATTAGATCTGCAGCTCAAGACTAAAATTAGTCTTTACATGCAAACAACCCGTTCAACTAACTCACTGTTCGTCAACAACCAGTTCTAAAATGCACAGGCGACCGACATCAGTCCCTGTCTATCTGGAGGTGACCGACGTCAGCTGATACATGACCAATGTCAGTAGCCCTGTGCTCTAGATATGACCGATGTTAGTTGCGCTGTCGACGTCGGTTTTTGTGCACCTTAGCAACCTCCTCCATGTCTGCATACAGTGAAGCTTTTAGCTCCACAACCTAACAATAACTATATATACTATAACACATAAGTGAATATCTTGTAAGTGGTGTTAAGAAGGTGATAAGTATATACTAATAGCTACCAAGAGTTACTTGTAGACAATGAAATTTGGTACAAATACTTTTATCAAAACATATTTTACCTATTTATTCACTTGTCTATATTTCATTATTTTTAGGACACTTCCTACCCCACATTACTCTCTCTATTTGGCCTTATTCCCTCTAGATGTCTTTAATATTCACCCATTTCAGATTTCAAGCTTTATCTTACCATCTTCTAAGTTGCTTACACCCTTCTTAAGCATTTGTCTCTCCTGGGATGGATTTGACAGTGACAAGTTTGTCATCAAATCTAGCCCATGTGGATTTAATAGGCCACCAAATCTATCCCCTTTATTTTTTTGGGTCCTTTTGCCTTTGCCTAACTTCTCATTAGGGTTCATTTTAGTGGTGAATATTTGTTAAATCACAAATATTTAGTTTTGGGAAATTTAAATTTGACGAGTTTTTAGGGCGTAGTAGTTGACCCTTTCGCCTAAAATTCTAGGATTTTAATTTTTTTTAGGGGTCGACTCACCAATGATTTATAATATTTATTTTGTTATCCATAAAATTCACCATATATATAGTACACCTACATATGTTCCCACTCTCAGAGGTCATGATCTTACCATCGAAGTATCTTTATTTAACGGATTATGAAGATCTTGAGAGTTGAGGCCACACTCCATCGCTCAACTACTTTTAGACTTTCAGTAATCAACCTCTACCAAAATGATGTCACGTGAAGGAAATTTGATGCCCAATGACATAGTGTCATATGAAGGTAACCTGTCACCCAGTGGCACTACATCATGTGATGGTAATCAACCACCTGATGGTGTTGTGATGTGCGATAAAAAATTGTCGCCTAATTGTAAGGCACTACATGATGGAAACTTATCATCGGGCAACAATGTGATGGGCAATGGTGATCTATGCAGATCCATGTACCATTCCATTTGGAAAGTCTTTAATTTTTGGTTAAACCACTTGCACATCAAAGAATTCATCAAGAGCTTTTTGGCGCTTCTTCTAGAATACAAAATGGAGTCTGGATGCTTGAGATATAACTTGTTGAAGTTTTCTTACGATAGGGGAATAACGGGTGTTGAAAAGTGATGTGGCATTGTTCAAATATGCCAAGTGGTCTAATAATCATTTGACATGTGGTAATATGAATTTGTGCAAAAAAAATTGGTTTGGTGTTTGGTTTATTGATAGCCTTTGGTCTTTCACAGGCGGTCATATGAGAATTTGTGGGCCCCATTATTTACTCACTAGGGGACCTCAGTGAGGGTTAGCACAATCTTGTGGAGGGGTGCCTTGGCCTCCTATTCTTCACGTGTTATTGTATGTGACATTGTATTTAAGTCACAAAGTTTGCTCAAACCCCACCAATGTGGGATAATTGTTTTGCACTTTGTAATAAGGAGCCACAAACCAACACATGGCAGAGCCACCAACCAACACACATCAGTTGCCATGCCATCAAACCATCACCACACAAACCATGCAAAGAGCAAGTCCTAACCAACCATTCTCCAATGGCAGCCTAAGTATAGGCTTAAGTTAAGGTTAGCACCTAAGTCTCCTTTAAAAGGGATGTCAGCATTCATAAAGGAGACTGTATACCTATAAAAAGCATGAAATCCCTTCTCACACAACAAATGTGGGATAAAAAGATAAGTTTAAAGCACCAAAAGGGAAGGCTGATGTTTTGAACTGTGCACCTATTATACAAAAAAGCTAAGCTTTGACCGCTTGTGCTACGGGGGTCAAAGTGTTATATAAGGAACAAAATTTCATTTGAAGAGTAGTAAGAGGCCGACTGTGTAAGCGAAATAAAAAGGCTAGAGATTTATTTATGCCTTGTACAGCCTTGGGCCATTAATTTTGGGTTGGAGAGATATTTTTAAAGGCAAACAGAGACCAAATAAGGGGAATTGAAGACTTGTATTGATTTTTTAATCCATTTGTTGAAAAAAATTAATGGAAATAGTCCTCACTTCAAACAGACCCGAAGACGTAGGCTATTGAAGCTGAACTCTATTATCAATTTACTGGTGAATTCTTATAATTTTCTTTGTTATTTTATAATTCTGATCTTCATTTTAATTATAGTTTTTATTTCATTATTCAAAATTAAATGGAAAAGTCTAGAAATTAGTAGATCTTTTAAATGTGATAAAGTGTTATTCAATTTTGTGACACTTGCATTTTCAGTTTTCAAATCAAATTTTTGGTATCAGAGCGGTTGTTATTTAATAGTGGTTGCTAGTGTATGTTGACAAGGTCTAAATCCAAAAAGGGTGAAGGAAAAATCGTTGAGTATAATCTGGAGATTGGCTCAAGGCGTGCTTGAGGGATGGCTAAAGAAGAGATAGAATCTGAACAAGCTTTCCACCGAGCCTTCATGGAGATGAGAAGCATGATTGAAGAACTATACCGTGATAAATAAAGGAAATCTGAGAATGAAAAAGAAGGTGATTCACAAGAATCGAAAGGTAAAGAAATAAAAAAACCTTCTTCATCAGATGATGGTAAAAAAATTATGGAATCTCTCCCTTCACTAAAATTGGATATTAAGTTTGAATTACCAATGTTTAATGTTGAAGTTGATGCCGATAAGTTAAATAATTGGGTCAAGTAGATTGAAGTTTATTATAGGGTCCAAAAGATTGCAGGGGATGAGTCAAAAATTCATTTGGCTACTCTTCGTATGGGAGGCACAGCTCTCATTTGGTGGGAGAGTAAGTTGAAGGAAGTCAAGCTTCAAAAAGGTAACTTGATTTCTACTTGGAATGAATTTTTTGAAGAACTCAGAAAGCAATTTTATCCTTTAGGCAATATGCAACAAGCCATGATGGACTGGCAAAGTTTCAGACAAGGTAAAGGCCAAAATGTTCAAGATTATACACAAGAATTTAGGATAAAAGCTTTACTTTTGAATGTTTCCCTTTACACACAAGAAACACTGCTAAAATATATAGGTGGGCTACATAGTTATTTAAGACATATGATTCTTATGTTCAATCCCACTAATTTAGATGCAGTATGTGTTCAAGCCACTCATTTAGAGGCTAGAGGAAAACAATCAAAAGAATCTTTTACTAAAGTTAAAAGTAAGCAATCTAATGTTAATCAATCCAAAGGGGAAAGTTCATCAGGAAAGGGTAAACAAAAATCCACTTTTACTGTTAAAAAATAAGAAGGAAAACCATTTTGTAATCATTGTAAGAAAAATCATGATGAGTTTAAGTGTTGGAAACTACACCCTGAGTTAAGGCCTAAAAGGTTTCAAAAGAAGGAAAAGAAGACTAATGCTATGGTTCAAGATTTAGGTTCAAATTCAAGTGATGAAACTAAGATCACAACCATGGGATTACATAATGATTCTTCTCTTTCATTTTATAGCACTAAGTCATCAAATGATGCATCTTCTTCTAAACATAATTCTATGCATGTTGATAAGAAGAGAAATGAATTTTTCCACATTAGAGTTGTTTCAAAACATACTAATATTGACACTCTATTTGATAGTGGTTCTCAAGCAAATTTAATTTCTGAAGAGGTTGTTAAGGAGTTACTCTAACAAACCAATCCCTATCCGAAGCCTTATCCACTAGGTTGGGTGTGTGACAATGTAAAGCTACAAGTCTCACAAACTTGTAGACTGAGGTTTGCCATCACATCCAAGTTCATAGATGAGGTTGAGTTGGATGTTGTTCCTTTGGACATATGCAAGATTGTTTTGAGAAGCCCATATCTTTGTGATAGAAAAGCAATCTTTTATAGAGAGGAGAATAAGTACTTGCTTGTTAAGGATGGCATTGAATATATAGTCAGAGCACATCACATTAAAACAAGTCTTTCCTTGATTACAATAGGGCAAATGAAAAGACTAGTTAATTCAAGCAAGATTTTTTGTGTCATGTTGATTAAGTCTAAGGAAAAAGAATATTCTCAGGCTTTGAAAAAGTGTGATCCTAAACACAAGAAAGAATTGGTTGAAATCATTTCTAGTTATGATGATGTATTTCAGGATCCTAAGGGTTTGCCCCCTAAAAGGGGAGTGCAACATGAAATTCAGCTATTACAGGATTCTCCTCTCCCTAACATTGGCATGTACAGGTTATCAGTGGTGGAAAACAAGGAAATCAAAAAATAGGTAATGGATCTATTGGATAGAGGTATTATTCATCCAAGTTCATCTCTTGTTGGTTGACCAATTATTTTTGTGCCAAAGAAAGATGGCAGTTGGCGAATGTGTGTTGATTTTCATGCTTTAAACAAAATTACTATTAAGAATAGTTACCCTCTTCTTCGTATTGATGATTTTTTCGATCAATTAAAACATGTTATTTATTTCACTAGGCTAGATTTGAGAAGTGGATATCATCAAGTAAGAATTAATGAAGGTGATGCGTGAAAAACCACCTTCAAAACAAAACAAGGATTGTTTGAATTGCTTGTTATGCCTTTCAGGTTGTGTAATGCCCCCCGCTACATTCATGAGATTGATGAATGATGTTTTTAGACAGTTCCTTGATGATTTTGTCATAATTTACTTAGATGATATATTGATTTTTAGCAAGTCTTGGGAAGAGCATGTGATCCACATTAAGAAAGTCATGAATGCATTACGAAGGGAAAAACTTTATTTAAAAATGTCAAAATGTGAGTTTGGCAAGACCTCTTTGATTTACTTGGGTTACATTGTAGGACATGGTAAATTGAAAATTGATCCTGCAAAAGTGGCAGTCATTGTTAATTGGCCTACACCCATAAATACAACTGAGGTTAGAAGTTTTCTTGGTGCTATTCAGTTTTGGAGAAATTTTATTGCTCAATTTTCATAGATTGCATCACCTTTGCATTCTTTGACAAATGTGAAACAGGTCTTTCAGTGTGGAGGCAAGCATCAAAAGGCCTTAGACACTTTAAAAGAAAAGATAAGTACTGCTTTGGTCTTGGCACTTCCTGATATACAATAGCCATTTGAGATTGAGACGGATGCAAGTGAATATTCTATGGGAGCTATTTTAATGCAAGGTAAGAAACCAATTTGTTATCATTCTGAAACCTTCACAAGTGCAGTAAGAAAATATCCAACTTATGATAAGGAATTGTATGCATTGGTTCAAAGTGTTAAAAAATGGAAACATTACTTAATGGACAAAGAAACAATAATACATACAGATCATTAGCCCTTACAATATCTCCAATCACAAACTAAGCTACAACAGTGTAGACATTTTCGTTGGATGGGTTTCTTACTACAATTTCATCTTGTGATTAAGTATAAAAAAGGTATTTAGAATAAGGTTGCAGATATGCTATCTAGGCCTCCTATGGTTGTTGCATCTATTATTTTACATCATGGCTCTTTGTCTCATGAAAGATATAAAGAAAAATATGTTAATGATCTTGATTTTTAGGATGTCTATAAAGACTTGATGAGTAGTAGACAAGTAGAAGAATTGGACTATCATGTACATAATGATCTTTTGTATCATTTGGGTAAACTTTGTATTCCTCAAAATGAGAGGGTACACATGATTAGAGAAGCACATACTTCTCTTATTTCTGGCCATTTTGGAGTTGCTAAAATGGTTGCACATTTGAAAATGTATTGTTACTAGCCTCGTATGCAGGAACATGTTGCCAAATATATTAAGGGATGTACTCTTTGTGCCACAAGCAAACCTAATAATAGGAAACTGGGACTTTACACTCCTCTACCTATTCCTACTCGCCCATGGAAAAGTATCTCCATGGATTTTGTGGGGGGTTTGCCCATGACACAAAGAAAAAATGACTATCTAGTTGTGGTTGTGGATAGATTTAGCAAGATGTGTGTTTTGATTCCTTTCACTAAGCAAATTACTAGGGAAGGCACTGCACACTTGTTCTTTAAACATGTATGGGTTCATTTTGGGTTGCCTACTTTTATTATTTTTTATCAAGATTCTTGGTTCATTGGGGAGTTTTGGTCAACTTTGTGGGGACTAATGGACACTAAATTAAAAAAGAGCACTGCATTTCATCTGCGAACCGATGGGCAAACAGAGGTTGTGAACCGCACTGTGGTACATTTGCTTAGGGGTTATAACAATAAACATCCAAAGTTATGGGAAGAATAATTATGTTACATACAACATGCATATAACCGGACACTTCATTCTTCTACTATGAAATCTCCATTTGAAGTTTGTTATGGATACTTGCTTAAATATCCTCTAGATGTTTTCTATGGACAAGATACAACTGTTGGTGAACCAAAAGAAGCCATTCGAGCTAAGAAGTTCATTAAATAAATACAACTCATACATCAAACTATCTGTATTCAATTGGAGAAAAGTCAAGCCAAGTATAAAGCCAAACATGACAAACATCGTATTGATCACCAATTTGTTGTAGGTGATATGGTATGGCTTCAAATCAGTAAAGAAAGACTAATAAGTGAAGGTAAAAATTTGAAACCAATCTAATATGGTCCTTTTCAAGATTACGAAAAAAGTTGGCACAAATGCTATTCGATTAGATTTACCATCTTACATGCAGATTTATTCAGTTGTAAACATGGAAAATCTAAAATTGTATGAGCCTCCAATGATAATTGATCATGATGAAAGTGTATCCATTCCTTCTATTGATGATTTTGCTCCTAAATATCTAACAAAATTGCAAGAAGATACTATTAGTGACAAGAATGTGTAGACTTCATGAAGAGCTGATGTTGAGTATCTTCATGTGGTTCTAAAAGGGATGCACCCAAACAATGCCAAATAGATGGAAGCTAGAAGGGTGAGGGAGACATACCCTCACCTCATTACCAATTAATTTCAACTTTTGGAGGTCCAAAAATTCCTAGTGGGGAGGAGTGATCCAGGTGGATCCATGTACCATTCCATTTTGAAAGTCTTCAATTTCTGGTCAAACCACTTGCACATCGAAGAATTCATCAAGAGATTTTTGGTGCTTCTTTTGGAACACAAAACGGAGTCCAGATGCTCGAGATATAGCTTGTTGAAGTTTTCTTGTGACAGGGGAATAATGGGTGTCGAAAAGTGATGTGGCATTATTTAAATATGCCAAGTGGTCCAATAATCATTTGACATGTGGCAATATGAATTTGTGCCAAAAAAATTGGTTTAGTGTTTGGTTTGTCGATAGCCTCCGGTCTTTGATAGGGGTCATATGAAGATCTCTAGGCCCCACTATTTACTCACTGGGGGCCCTTAGTGAGGGTCAACACACTCTTGTGGAGGGGTGTCTTGACCTCCTATTCTTCATGTGTTATCGTATGTGACATTGTATTTAAGTCACAAAGTTTACTCAAACCCCACTAATGTGGGATAATTGTTTTACACTTTGTAATAGCCACAAACCAACACATGGCAGAGCCACCAACCAACACACATTAGCTGCCACACCATCAACCATCACCACATGAACCATGCAAAGACCAAGTTCTAACCAACCATTCTCCAACAGTAGCCTAAGTATAGGCTTAAGCTAAGCTTAGCACCTAAGTCTCCTTCAAAAGGGATGTCGACATTCATAAAGGAGACCACATACCTATAAAAATCATGAAATCCCTTCTCACACAACAAATGTGGGATAAAAAGATAATATTAAAGTGCCAAAAGGGAAGGCCGATGTTTTGAACCATGCATCTATTATACAAAAGAGCTAAGCTTTGACCGCTTGTGCTATAGGGGTCGAAGTGTTATATAAGGAACAAAATTTTATTTGAAGAGTAGTAAGAGGCCGACTGTGTAAGAAAAATAAAAAGGTTAGAGATTTATTTATGCCTTGTACGGCCTTGGGCCATTAATTTTGGGTCTGAGAGATATTTTTATAGGTAGGCAGAGCCTAGAGAAGGGGAATTGAAGACTTGTATTGATTTTGTAAGCCATTTGTTGCACAAAATTAATGGAAATGGTCCTCACTTTGAATGTACCTGGAGACATAGGCTATCGAAGCCAAATTCCATTATCAATTTGATGGTGAATTCTTCTAATTTTCTCTGCTATTTTATAATTATGATCTTCATTTTAATTCTGGTTTTTATTTCATTATTCAAAATTAAATGGAAAATTTGAGAAATTAGTAGATATTTTAAATGCGATAAAGTGTTATTTGATTTTGTGACACTTGCAATTTCAATTTTCAGATCAAATGGAAACCTATCGCTCAACAACAATGTGTCATATGATAGTGATGTGCCACGTGATGGCAAGGTGTCACACGATGGTAATGTAACGTCTAGTGGTAGTGTATCATGTAGTCATAGACTAACACCTCAAAGCACTATGCCATGAGGTGGCACCTTTCTACCCAATAGTACTATATTGCATGACTGTAGGTTGACATCTGATGGTGGTGGGGAATTCAACCACAATAAACTGCTTGGAAATAAAGCTGTGGTGTTAGGAGGTAATAGCAAGGGTAAAGCACTATAACAAATTAAAAAAAATTAACTTCATAAATCTAGGAAAGAGGGCTATGAAAACAACAGGTACTTCGAATACAGGTAATTTTGAAACTTATTTAAAAAATATTAGTTTAATTTTTTTTATTGTAAAATAATTACAAAACCATTTCAATGCAAAAATCGACATGGATATTGACACTATTTCACTAGAAAGGATTAATCCCAATAACTTCTCACCACCTGAAGATTTTATTGATGAAATACCACCCCTAGAAGACACACCTCGAGGTATTTTAGTAGAACACACTCCTCTGAGCACTTCACAAGAAATATGCAATTCTTTTTAGACACCTAATTTTGTTGAAAATTCCACTCAAAAAAGTTAATAGAGGAAAAGAAGTATATGGACAATAAGAAGGTCTTTTCAAGTTGATTAGGTTGAAAATTTTTCATTTATAGAACCTGTAGAACCAGAAAATGATAATGAGCCTCCAAAAAAATGTAGATGTATAATTTGTAGTTGGAAACTTGGAAAAGATCATAAAATGTAACTTAAATTGGACACAATTGAGAAGCATTGTGGGAATATATATATATCCATCAAGCACCCAGATGAATAGATAACAAGAACTCACAAATTAAAAAATGGAGAAGAATGCATGCATGTAAGATATGCATAGGAATATGAAAATGATTAGAAATGACAAAAATAGCTTGTTGAGAAAGGGGGAACCATCAAAGCACAATTTGTAAAAGTCATGCAGTCTAATCTTAGGGCAAAATATGTATAGTTCTCTGTAATTTTCCACATTTTAAAAAATGGAAGACCCATTTTTGATTTTGTCGATTACAAAATTTTGTTTCAATATAATGGGTTTTTGGATATTCCACAGTCACATTTGTCAGATAATAGTGCTTTGAAAATGGCAAAATGTCTAGCCATTGTTGAGAAGGAAGATTTGAAAGAAAGTGTTAAGAGATCACAATTTATCTCTTTGTCCATCGATGAGGTCACTGTAGTTGACAACACAATATGGGTTTGCATGCATGTGTACACCTTCGAAAACTATTCAAGGTAATCTCATATTTTAGCTGTCCATAAAATGGTAGAAAATTGTAATTTATAAAACCTTTATAAATTGGTTATATCTAATTTAAAGGAGAGAGCTGGGATGGATGATTATGCCATAGTTACAAAGTTGGTGTATGTTGGTGCTGATGGAGCATCAATGATGTAGGGGCATAGAAAGGGTCTTTGTTTTCAACTAGAAACAATAGTTTCTTCATTTATGATTCCAATCCATTGCATGGCATATAGGATAAATCTTCCTTATAAAATTGTTAACACGTTCAGTAATGTCACAAAAGTGGAAGAACTAATTCATGACTTGCATGTGTACATGTTAAGCAACCCAAAAATATTTATGGAGTTCCAAAAATTTACAATTGGGGTGACAGATGGTAAAAAAACTATTGAAAGATGTTGAAACTAGATGGATTTACATATATGAACCTGCCTACAAAATTTTTGAGGAATGTCCATCTTTGACAGGGTTTATGTATAAATATCGTAGGGAAGTTGACAAAGCAAAAGATTTGTTATGTCGTTTAACATATTTAGAAACATTACTCATATTATGTGGTATTTTGCCAATATTGACAAAAATCAATTGTTTAATGAAACATGCCCAAGAGAGATCTATCTATATTGTTGACTTCATAAATTTGAGAAAATGTGTATGTCAATGTTAGATATATTATACACATCAAATGAAAGCTTTCATGGTCTTATTTTTAGAACCTAGAAAATTTTGATAGATATTCAAAATCTAGAGAGTTATTTGAAATTCACTATACATGATCATCTTTGTGTCATGGTAAATGGCATTGAGATCGAAATGCACACATGCTTTAGAAGACTTAAAGTTGTGGGAGTTGAGCCTGAAGATGTACCTGTGACACATTTACTATATGATATTGTTTTGTCTAAAACATGAATTAAACTAAGCAAAATCTCACAAAGTTTATCACATGAGATTAGAGAATGTTTTCAAAGGGATGAGTTGTTGGAGGGCATGGGAGTTGTGAATCCCATTTTTTGGAACAGTGTTAACAGTCAAGAACAGATCAGCACATTATGTCATAAATACATGGGTATAATTGTAATGCATTTATATAAATCTATAGATGTGAATGGAGTTTAGATTAATGGTATTTTAAATAAATAGCTACTAATGTCTTAGTCAACATACTTTGGGATTACAATGATGGACCAATTTTAGTGTTTAAGTGACCCAATAGAAAATGGTGCCATTACTCATCTATGGAAAAACTTTATCCAAATAACATATTACAAGAAAGTGTTAGTGAATATTTTAGATTATATGAACTTGTTCAAACAATGATTTTGGGTTTTTTGGAAGATGAGCGAGTGTTTAGTACATTACCCTTCATGAAGTCAAAACTAAGAAATGGATTGGATAAAAATATAGAGACTTGCTTGAGGCTATATGTTTCACGTTATTCTATGGACAAGTTTCCATATGACAGAGTAGTGGCAACTTGGAGTTCTATAGTGGAAATAAGAGGTGTGACTAATACAACTACCAATATAGAGAATGAGAATACAGAAACTGAATACGACACTGACATGGTAGATGCAAATCACACTTACGATGAGCAAGTTTCTCGAGGATTGTTTCAGCTACCTAACTTTTAATTTGATAAGTATAGCAATTACTATTTTTTGAATTTTTTTTTTGTTCTTTAATCTGCAAATACATTAATTTATGTAATCTATTTCATATATATTACAATCATGAATCTTATTCAATACATTTGAATTGATATTTTTTCGTCTTATTAAAATTATGTATTTTAAATAGTACTTTTATCTTTGCAATGCATGTGATTCATTAAGTAGCAATCATAATTGTCATTAACATTATACAGATCATTTCATTATAGCTTTCATTGAAACATACAAGTCTTATGTCTATATGTATATGCATGGTGCATCATAGGATGCCAATTCTATTGTCATTAAAACTCCCATTATTAAGATTTATTGTTTTTCATTATCTTGATTGTCTATAATAGTAATTTGGAGAGTAGATACACAGATATAATACATACATAATAGTGTAACAATAATTATTCTATTGCACATTTACATTAGTACCCTTACACAAATATATAAGAAATATTTCCAAATTTCATCAAAATCAATGCATTCAATGCAACAACTACTAGATCAGTGTAATAATACATTCAAATCTACAATTACTAGAACAATATAACACTGATAATGCATTCAAGACTACAACTACTACAACACTATCATTATATGGAATATTTACTTTACAATAGGCTATTTTTCCTACAACTACTACAATATTCAAATACTACTACCAGAAATATTTTTTCCTATAGTTATGTTCGTATATTTCCAAATTCTACCACAAGCAAAGCATTCAATGCCACTAGTACAACAGTTTAATAATGCATTAAAATATACTACTAGAAAAATATAATGCTATAACAATGCATTCAATACTACAACTACTATAAGAGTATAACAATGCATTCAAATAATAGAACTACGGTAGAACAGTATAATTCCATAGAATATTTACTCTGCTTTTTCTCCATACAATATATAAACTTGACAACAATACATTTTATATATAAAATATTAAAATTATATAGCTAAAGGTATTTCGAACAACTGTCAACTATCATTTAATAAAACATTTATCTTTGAAACAAACAATGTATAAACTATTTTAAACAATAGAAACTATCATTTTGAGTAACTGTAAACTATCATTAAATAAAACAAGTGTCTTTGAAATAAACATGGTATAAACAATTTTAAGCAATAGAAACTCTCATTTTAGACAATATAACTTAAACAAATCAACATTTATTCAGTTGAGACTCCCCACCACCAAGTTTTTCATCCCCACCCATGAAAACCCCACTTTCTTGACATGCCTGTGGAATTGAATCATCGATTATCACTCCCTCCTTCTGAAGATAGTCTACAATAGAATTCATTTATGCAAGAATCACCCTCTACTCCTTTGATGCATCCACTATTGAAAGAATTGTAGGATCCTCATCTATTTTTTGCTTTAATAGAATGCTTGAATCCATACCATGCTCCTTAATTATTTTTTTCAACATGTTGTTTTGTTTATTCAACAAAACCAACTTTTCTTTCAATGCAATAGCCACATAGATACTTTTCCATGCATTTTTCAAATGCACATTAAGAACATGTGCTTCTTGCTTCAAATTTTCATATTTTGCATACAATCAATCAATAATATATGTGTCAAGCACATACGAAGGTATTAGAATAATCAAAATACAAGCTATAAATAAAGAAAACTTACCATAGCTTTATCCTTCTCTACTTGAGCGATGGTAACTAGGTTGATATCTTTAGCCCATTTATTGAAATATGTTTGGGCTTCACCATTTAAGTTTTCTAACTTGTTGATCATAATGTCTAAAATCCTATCATTGTAAGCATTATCCATAGAGATCAATCTAGATTGAGCTTGCTCGAATAAATCATCAATCTTGGAGGGTTCATTTTGAACAAGAAAAAATAAAGTCATTGTTTGGGAGTGGTTATGGTAATGGGCATTTATTTCTTTAATAAGAGTTTTCGCCCTTGCCTCCCATTGTTTTAATTAGTTAAATTCATCAATAATACCCTCCTACAGACTACAAAGGAAATCATCAAAAATTAGATTATCCAAGGAAAAATTAGTAAGGGAATCGTCAAAGACATTTAAATTATCATTGGTGGGGGAGGAAGAGGTAGTTGGGCCTGGGGAAGAGGTACAAGGTACTTGTGAAGGCACATTAGAAACTTGAATAAATTCATGTGGATTGAATCCACCAACAGCCAAGCACCTGCTCTCAATGCCAAGAAATTCTTCATCCAAATCAATCTGTTGCATACATGTCAATCCCTATGCACTCAAAAGACCACAAATTTAGAAAGTTGGGAAATCTAAAATTTGCTGCATTTTTCTATTTGCAGGGAGGGATATGTTCTTTCCTCTTCTATGAATATGGGCTGGTGGTGGGGGTGGTGGCATACTTCTTGGTTTACTAACAGAGGTTGGGTGGACTACAAAAAAACATTCATTCAAAAATAGTAAAATTAAAAACATAAAATAGATGCAAATTCAAATTAAATCTGTTAATATTATTACCTGTCCCTATTGGGGTGACTGCCTCACCCATTTTGAGTGTCCTTGCCAGAGTTATCTCTTCAGTTCCTGTTGTGGTTGAGGGAGTTGGCTCTTGCCAATTTATTGTTCTTTTTGGAGAGACATTGGTGGTTTGACCTACAAAATGAGTAAATTATCCACTTATTTAACTAGAAAATTCTAACAAACTTCAAATCAAAAAGAAAGTTATAATGGCAAACATTGATAGTGTTGTATGGGAGATTCCTCAATGGTAACAATTCGAGAGTCAACTGCAAAAAATAAAATAAAAAACAATATGAATATATATATTTTAATTAATATGAAGACATTAAAAGAAATTAAAGTAAATTTGGGGGAACCTAGAAGCAGAGACGAAATAGAAATAGTTTTTGGGCATTTTGCAATTTTAAATAAATTAAATGAAGACTCTATCGACTGGGTATCACCAGATCCCTCTGGATCAAGTCGACCTTTACTTGCCACCTATTTTATTATGTCATAAATATGCACTCTTACCTGTAACAAATAATAGGCTAAAAAATGTTAAAATTTAAATTATATATAAAATAAAAAAATGAGACTTGGGAAAACTAAACTTACCTCTTGTTCCTCGATAGACAAAGCATTGGCCTTCATTTTTTGATGTAGGCCAGTGGGATTTGCACTTTTTTGGATTTCATATAAGGCCTTTAATTACAAGGCTAGAATGTAGTTAGAAGAAGAAATCATGCAACTATCCTTTGAGAATGCAAAATTCAACTCCTGCCTAATCCTACTTGAAATAATTGTGCACCAATCACATATAACACCCCAAAGAGAATGAATAATATAGTAAACAAAACACAAGGGAATGTTTGATGGTCTTCCCTATAAAATAATTCTCACTTGAAAAAAATAGACAATATATTTAAGAAATGGATTGCTTATTTTCTCAATGGGGATTCCCCTTCAATTTTGATTATCTGTAATGAAAATAGAAAAGTAAAACATACAATGGAATTAGGATACCAAACTATTTATAATAAATTATTTAGTTATAGAAAATTAAAACATGCAATGGAATAATAAAACTTACCAGATGGGTCAATAGACACTTTATAAATTGACTCCAAGTAATTTTTATCATCATCAAATAAGATGACCTTAGTGCTAATGGGACTTGCATTGAAATGTGGAAGCCCTGTTAAATTTTGGATGTCTAATGGGGACGTCCCAAAAGATATTATTTTATGGTTAAACCAGACATAGAATTGGCTCTCACTGTGGTTATAACTGCCAAGTAGAGATCACAATAGATTATTGTTGAGAGTCAAATCATATTGTGACATCTATGCTAGGCCTTTGAGCTGGCATTGATCAACCCATCTAACATATGATTCTAGATATTCCAACATCTAGAGGAAATCCATACATAATAGGTTTTTGAAAACACAATTGTGCATCCTCTCTGATGGCCTCTAAGTTTCTGTAGATGTGAAAGACATGGAAACCTAAAATTTTTGAGCTGGATCTTGGAAGTAGGTACCTATAGGTTGATTTAAAAGTAGGTAGACCGTAAGGATGATAAATAGTTGGTAGGTTGGTTTTAAAGTAGGTAGTCACAAGAAAAAATTTTAAGCAAAGTGTGAAAAGAGGTCACTATAGAGTTATTTATAGGTAAGGAGGGTAACTAGGGCAAATGGTTCCCAATAAGTAGGTGCTATGCAACAACAACATCTTATTGCATGACACCATGTTCTCACATGATATCACAATGTCATATGATAGTATAATGTCATGCAATAATAAAATTTTGTATGATAGCATAACTATCACATGACAACATAATGTCATGCAATAGTGTAATATCATGACACCATGTTGTCATGTGACAACACAATGTCATGTGATAATGAAATATTGTGTGATATAAAAATGTTACACAATATCATAATGTCTTATGATAGCGTAGTGTTACATGACAACATAATATCATAGGATAACATAATGTTCCATGACAATGCAATGTCATGTGATAGCACAATGTCATGTGATAGCACAATGCCACTTGGCATCACAATGTTGCATGACAACACAATGTTTGTCACAAAAAATAGATAGTGATTTTCCACCTACTCTGCATGCTCTGATTCACCAAGAGAGTGAATTTGATTTGCCTAAACAAACCTAGGGGGTTTCTGTCAAGGCCTCTTAAAGTGAATCCTGCTTCTCATACTTTTGACTTTTCATATAACTATATTCTATAGTCAGTCATTACATGTGTCATGTCCTAAGGAGTCATATATATAAAAACCATTCATATTCATTTTCCAATTAAGATTTGATGGAGAGACTTCCATAAGATAGAGTATTTAATTGATTAAAATCCTTTTCTAAACTTGAGAAGGAATCTGCACATTGATCAACCCTTGATTATTCTTTACTCCAAGCTATTGTGACATCATCTACTTGTACCAAATGAGGGTTTAAGTGAATGTTCATGTAGTTCAATCATCACTTCTATGGAAGAGTATGTTGAAACCCTTGCTAGAGATTCCATTTACACTACATAAGAACTATGTGGGGTTTAATTCTAACATGCAATACATATAGATGGAAATCACTTGAGGTTTCCCCACCCAACTAATTTTATCCATTATATTTTGCATGTATATTAGGTGAATTAGGTCAAGAGAGGAAGAAGACATCAAGTCAAATATCTTGTCCACAAGTTTTGAAGAGATCAAACATAAGACTATACAACATGAGGAGTTAAATCTACACAATAAAATTTATAGCCTAAAAAGGTGAGAAGTATGGATTTGGTGCTTAGTAACATATTCATGGGTGACAATAAAGGAAATGATTTAATGGCCAAATTTATGCAAAACATATTCATCATTACCTAAATTATCTACATTTATGCATTTTACTCAAATCTTGGTTTGCTACTCACTTTTTTCTTCTTTCATATAGTATACATCTTTTGAATTTTGGTGTGTGTACTTTGTTCCTTAACTAAATATATATTTTGAAATTTTTCTAGGGTTTGTCTTCATTTTTAAATTTACATTTTATTTTTGTTGGCTTATTATATTAATAATGGTTTCTTCTAGTGATATTCATCCTTTTATATTTGATGTTGGTTCCAATTGCATATTAATTGTTGATATAGTACCTTACGTTTCTCATTTTTATGATGATAGTGACCACAATATTTTTTACGATACTTATTTTATTGATGATATTAATCAGGGTAGAGTTTATACCATTGTGTTTGTTTTATCTTATTTTTTATTATGTGAACTTAATAAGATATAACTTTGCATTAATTTAAATATATGGAATATAGAAATAAACATGAATATGAATGTAAAAGGTAGAATTTGATTTCACCATTTTACTCACTATAAATAGAAAATAGCTAAGGGAATAAGATAATTAAGGTTTTACTATACTATGCAGGTCTGAGACTGAATGAAGGTGGGTATAGAGGATAGGAAACTATATCAATATTTTAATAGATTCAAAACTAGATCTCTAGTTGTGCCTTGATAAAATCATCAACTTCTGGATGGTATTGACTGATGCTAGCATCCAGTACCTACCATATTCATTTGAGTGTATTTTAATTCTATATTTCCATACAAGGCATTGCACTTACTTGTAAATTGTATCTATGTGTGATATAAAGGATTTATTGTACATATAATTCTAGAAAATTATCTCCTTTTCGAAACCCTAGGTTCACTTTTGACACTAGGTTTAGGCAAGAAAAAAGGGAAGAATGGCATTTTGAGCTAACCCAACCACTCCCTAATGAATGAATAAGTGTTACCCATATATTTAATTCTTTGAAAATGGAAGTCAAACCACATGTAGTTCTCCTTGTTAGATGTATGTGTGAAATAGTGCTCTTTCAATGAATGTAACATGTGATCTAGTTTTCATCACTTATAAAATGGAAACTCTAGCTTTTCCTTGAGGTGCTTCAGATTTGGCTAAGACCTAATCCTTATGATTGATAGATGAATTATAAATAATATGAAAATTTGTTAAAATATACACATTTTATAATAGGCTTGCTTGATAATTATAGATAAGGAATAGGCTTAGACCTCTTGTGTATTTATACAAGACTCTTTGGGTACTTTCTCATGACACACACATGCAAAATGTATGGGTTGACCAATGAATATGATTTTGAATTTTAAAATTGATTTTTCATTTGAATGGGATTAGTATATCAGGTTTGTATAAATCTAGAATTCTAGAACAATCTGAGTCTGTTAGGTTTAGATGAATCTAGAATACTAGAATAGTTTAAGTCTAGTGGATTCATCTTAGAGATAAAAACACCAATATGATGATCTATAGATAGTCTAGATATGATATTCAACATGTTAGACAGAGACTAGGGAATTCATGTAGGTGACTAATAGAAAATCAAGAAGGTATAACCCATGGAAAGCATGTAGATGTGAGAGAAGGGTGAATAAGAAACATATGTGTATGAAAAAGTAATGTAAGGTGAATGTAGGTCAAGATTAATATTTACATGTGTCTAAAACCAATTTTTACTCTCTACAAATTCCCTCCATTTATTATAATATTTACAATAAATACAAGGAGGGAGTAAAAGGATAAAGAGATGTGCATTAGTGTGTATAACACACTTTGTCTTTGGGAGGAGTCTCTAAATGTGTAGTTTACTCCATGTAACCTAAAATGAATATGTAGCAATCAATGTCCATGTATGAAATTTGCATTTAAAATAAAATTAAAATTTTTTAAACTTAAAACGTAAGGAAGGAATACACCTATAACCATGTTGCCATGTGACGTTCCATTGGAGATTATGCTTCCTTGTTGAAGCATTGGAGAGTTTTGATTCCTTGTTGAAAAACTTGGAGAATTGGGGTGATCATGCCCCAATATATGATCTAAAGCAAGGCCATTGGTTAGGAAGATAAATTCCCCAACCCTAATTAAATAAGGAGTAGTGCTTAGGCATCAAGGGCATATAATCTCAATCACACTACTCATGTAATTGATCTTAAACCCTAAGATGAAAGGTGGGAGCCACATATTAGGATCATGAAGTAATTCTTAAGCCATTTAGGGCACCAAACATTCAGTACAGTATTTATTTAATTAAATTAAGTATTTTAGATGAATTTTTAGATTTAAAAGTGCTCACTTATAGGTACCACCGATGCCAAAAATAGAAAAACTATAAAAGTGTGTATGTGTATGAATAATTTGCATGCCCTGTAATATGATCCAATTGATGCCAAAATGATATAGAATGCTATGAATATATATCTCATTTATCCCAAATCTGAAAATGTGTAACTCCTATTTTTGTAAAACTATTGTGCATATGACCCAAAACCCTATCTAAATATGTGAATATATGAAATCTTGTAACTTTATTTTTTTAAAATGTGTGTATATGCCCTCAAATTATGAATTTTAAAACATATATCCCATCCTCTAAACCAAATTTATCATCTAAAATAATATGAACTCTATTTAACCATTTAATCTATCTCAAATTTTGAATTTGATACTCATAGAGGCTTGAGTCTCTATGGCAAGCCCACTAATATGCCTCCATTTTAATGTGAGGGATGTAACATGAAAATTAATCATCTCAAAATAAATGTGTTAACACATCATGTTATGCAAAAATATGTAATCATTTATAAATATGTGTTAACAAATGGAGAATATTTCATCTTAATAATGAATATATTATCAAAGCTTCTATGAAACATGTAGTCTAAGGATACAAGTGTTATGTTAAGATAGATATAGTAATTAAACCTGTATTAGTAACCATTATTGATATAATTACTACATAATGAACTACATAGGAAGGTATATGATATGAATCATGGTACCACATATAAAAATAAAGTGTGTGATATGGATCATGACACTACAAACTCAAAAAACTTGGCAAACTTTATAGTTAATCCTAGCTTTATCCACTCACAAGCACATAGTATCATGGCCATGACACACATAATATAAGAAAATTCAATGTCACATAAGGCTAAGGGCCACAACAATTTTAGTTCAGGCAAGGGACAAACAAAGATAAGTCATAGAATGAAAATATCAATAAAAAATAATTGTAAAAGAGAGTGAGGGCCCAAGAAAGAGTCGCATAGTGAAAACTCAATCAAGTAACGATCATGAAATAAGACCAAGGGTCAAATAAAGAGGTATAAAATGATACATTCAATCCAAACAATAAAATATACTAATGCAAGGGGCACTTGAAACCAAATTTATGATTAATTTATAGGAAATAAAACAACATCAATGAAACATAGAACAAGCAAAAATAGTCCATAATATCAATATATATCAATGTCACAATATAATAAAGTAGTATATCCATGAAATGTAGTACTATAGAGAATATAAGTAAGAACAAGGCATACAAGCAATCAATGTAGCTTAATATGATAAATGGAAAGGTAATATAAAGATATACCCTATAATAATGTAATATGTGGAATGAGATGCCCCCAACATTCGTATGGCCCCTGGTTTTAGGAATGCCCTACATTTATGCATTCTTATATAATGTGTAATATGTATGTCCTACATCTCACTCTTATATGTCATGAAATACATGTGTGTATGAAAGAGGATATGTAATCTACCAAACATGTGATAAATATGATAAATGAACAATTAAAAATAGAAAATGTGTCATGCTTAGGTCTTAATTTTTTATTTTAAAAATATTTTCAAATTTTGTATATTTGAAATATTTTGAATAAATTCTTACATGTATGCTAGTAAAGGATCAAATCAATGGGATGTACCCCTATATGGTCTTGATCATTAAAAACATGTAATCATTGACTTAGAATAACCTTTTTCTATTGTAAACTTTTGATGCTAGACTCAATTGATATCTCTATCTCATGATCACAACTATTATATGGATATTGATTTGATAGATTTAGAGACGTCATATTTGTTATAATTTTATTAGATGTTTTTGCTTGGTTTGAAGAAATGTGTTTTATCTTTTATTCTTTTTCTGAATATATTTTATCCCTTGAAATAATATAGTCTCATATTTGAGGTTAGATGTGACATAATCATGATTATTATCAAGTGTTGCACCCATTACTCCGAGCCATACTTTTCCTAGTACAACATTCTCTTGAGTCAGATTAGGGCTAACATAAAGGTAACTAACATGTTTTTATACCAAGAGTTAAATACCATTCAATGGATCCAATGCATAACTTAAATTAAGTAACCTTATACAAGTGTTCAATGTCATATCTAAGAGAGTTGAGAAGTATTGTGCAATATATATTGAATGGGCATGTGTTATCAATCTTAATATTTTTGTATTTCTTGCCATCTATATGCATGAGATAATATTAAGCTACACATATCCTATCTCAATAGACCCAGACTCACATGAAGGTCAATAAAATAGAGCCTACAATATTTAGTTAGTTCGAGTAATGACCAATGAAATCCATAGATATAGTAGAGGGTTACATATAACTCAAATGCCAAAATGAAAGGATCCAAAGCCTAAGCCTATTAGACAAAGAAGTAACTCTCACTAGAACTATATAAAAGTAAGTATGCAAGTAAATTAAATGATAGTAATTATGCAAGTAAAGTAATCTAAACTAAAGGGTAAAGGTTAGAATGATCATAAAGAGTAAGGTCCCATCGTCAACCAAATGGGGGTCTAGGCAGCCTAAAATGGAATAGGAAAATATAAATAATCATATAGCCACACCAACTTGATTTAGTGTAAACATAACCTAGAAGAGGATGCACAGACATTCATTCACTAAGCAACAAGCAACATCTATTTACTAAGTAAATAAATGAAAGAGTATAGGGTTATAAATACTTACCTTAGAGTGGGCCCATTGAGTATCAATCTTCCCCTTAGATCAAGTGGAGCTTTGCAAGAGATGTTATGGGTTGAATACTTAAAATGGTTGGACAAATACCTAATATATCCCAAGCTAGGAACTCCCAATGGCTCCTCATGTTGAGCTTCAAAGACTACCACATGATAAGTTTCTTCAATATAAGGTTATAGACCACAAATTCCTCTAAGTATGACTTAGGGAAAAAGTGCAAGTGAAACTAGAGTGAATAGAGTGTATGTGATATGATTAGAATGAAATATGGCACTTATATATAATTATCTAATACCCAAAATCAACCTAAACTCTAAACTGGTGGTATCAACTTGGCTGATAGATTTGAAAGAAAATGGCTAACATAAAATGATATCACTAGGCTGATACGATTTGACATGTTAGAAGCAATGCTCAGAACTACATTGGGTTGGCTTATACATTATGTGAAGGGTAAAATTCACTAAATAAATAGTATATGCCATGCCAATGTCACAGGATATATGGAAACTAGCACAACTGAATGAGGATAAAATGGAAGGAGTTAAATGGAAAGACATGCTAAAGAATTTGAAGTGATTGTAAGAATGATGTGATCATGATATAATAGCAAAATCTCTTTCAAATCACCACAAACCTTTCCCACTCTTTTCCCAATGCATCCATTAAGTTGTTCACTTGGGGATATCAATGCTTGATAAGTCACTAAAAGAGAAAGCATCAATAAATAATCAAATGAAAAATATTATGTGTATACGCCATCCATATGAGGAGTAATGATCATAGGCTTTAGAGCTAAAAAAGGTTTTACAAGTGTTGTTTTGGAAATCATACTGGTGACATTAATATTCGTAGGTACCTCTTTCCTAGTCAAATTTGATTTGTTAGTTTCTTTTATCCTATCACACTTTATTCTTTACCCTATGCTTATTTGTAAAATTTATATTTTAATAATTTATCTTTTTGTAGACTTTTTTATTGTAACATTTCTTGTTATAACCTTTCTTTTTGTAACCCTTATTTTTCCAATTTTTATTCTTGTAGCTTATCCTTTTCTATTTATTCATTTTTTACATGTAACTTTTGATTTTCCAATTGTTCCTTAGAAGATGTATCTAAAATTTGAATAGGTCACTCAATGATAGGAGGTATGCCTGAATATGGTGGTTCTTAAATTGATATATCTAATGTAAGATCACCACGATAAATTATATTTTATATTTTTTTCTCCAAAGCCCAATATTTATTTGTATGATGTCCATGCATTCTATGATAAACACAATAGTATTTAGATATTATTATAGGATACATAGGATGCAAAGTGATTAACTTATTTTGAAGCATGTCTCTTAGAGTTTCATTGGGAGTATTATTAATCTTATGAAAAAAATTTAAACCATTATATATCTTTTTTGGACCCATTCTTGAGATGAAATATTTGAGACATAAAATTTGTAAGTGGGGAAGTAGAAACACAGTTGACAATAACATACTCAAGATTCTTGGTATATGAAATCTTATTTTAAAGTGATATAATACTTAGAAACATTTAATTTTGAAACACCTCTATCGACTCTCTCATAATAACTATTTGATCTAGAATGGCTTCACAAGCAAATTTATTAGGCAATTTTGATTGAATATGCATATAGAAACCATCGAGAGAATGCATGGGAGGTGGAGGGGGGATGAGGGTGAACATTTTGATGACCTCCATTTTTTACTAAAGAATGCGTCACCCTACCTCTTGGGATAGTGATAACATGAACCTCCATAATAAAGGGATGGTAATTATAATCACCTTGAGGAGGGAAAAAGTAAATCACATTTGAAGGCACTTTCGATTCCATAGGCATAGAAGATTTACTGCTAAGAAGATTTAAAAATGTATCATTGTTAATTTTAGCCTTAGTTTAATTACACATTGATTTTGTTCATTTTATTACATGTTTATGAAATATATTTCATAATTCATGGAAATAATGTGTAATTATAATAATCATTATTTGAATTAGAAAATATACATTGTGAATATCCATTATAGCCATCATACAATGTCTATAATAAAGAACCAACCACTCAAAGAAAACCACCAAGAATGTTTGGAAATAAAAAGAAGTTTTTGATAAAAAATAATACATAAATTAAATCCAAAAATTATTTTGAAAGTAACTACACCCTTAATCTTCTAGGCAAATTTAATAAAAATAGTAAAATACAAATTCCTAAAAATATAGATATAATTATGTTGTTTTTTTATCTGAGTAGAATGAATTAAAAAAAACATCCAAACATTTAAAAATAAATTTGTTTTGAGTTAGATATTAGCCAAATAAGGAACAACCCTAATAAATAAAGCTCTAATTGGTGAATAAACATGAAACCCTAGGGAAAAAGAGGAAACCATTAAATTTGTAACTATGAAGATGGAAAAAAAGAGAAATCAAGTCTAAATATCAAACCCTGGGGCATAAATTTGAAACCATAGAAAGAATGAAAGAAACCTTAAGGGAAAACCTAGGGTTTGATGTGTTTACTAAATAAATGAGTTCACCAATATGTTTTACCTTATTTTTTATGTTGTTAACTTAATAAGATAGAACTTTGAACTAGTTTAGATTATATTAAATATAACAATAAAAAAAATTGAATGTAAAATGCAAAATCTAACTTCACCAATTGAACTTGATACAAATAAAAAATACTTAAGGGAATAAGATGCTTAGTGTTTTACTATACTATATAGGTTTAAGACCAAATGTAGGTGGTAGAAAGGATGGTAAATGAGATCAATAGTTACTTAGATTAGGAACTGGGTCTCATGTCAAGCCTAGAAAAAATTGTCAGCTTCTAGATGATATTAATTGACACACTAGCATCTAGTACCTATCAGATTTGACCGAGAGTATTTTTCTTATTTGTTTACACACAATCCTTTTTACCTAGTTGTAAATTGTCTTTGTGTGCGATATTAGGGCTTTGTTGTGTCTGAAATTTTAAAAACATTTCTCATTCTCTTTGAAACCCTAGGTCTACTTTTGAAACTAGGTTTAGGCTTATAAAATGGGAAGAACATTGGGTTTGGATGACCCTAACCACTCCCCAATGAATGGTTAAACATTACCTACATATCCAATAGTTTGAAGAGGGAAGTCAAACCACATGTAGTTATCCCTATTAGGTGTATGTATGTAATAATGTTCCTTTAATGAATGACATGTGATCTAACTTTAGACACTTGAAAAATGAAAACTTTGGCTTGGATTTGAAGTTCCATACTTGTTCCTATTGACTAATAGTTGAATTGGAAAGAATAAGGTAATTCATTTGAATGTACCACTATTATAATATACTTGCTTAACAATACTAGATAGGGAATAAGATTAGGTATACTATGTGTTAGGTTGTGAAGCTAAAAGCTTCAACCTTTGCAAACTGAGGAACAGATGGTTGCTGAGTTCTACAGGAATCGGCGTCGGCAGCAGGACCGACATCGGCAGAGTCCAGTGCAGAAGGCCACCGGCGACGGCAGGAAGTCGGCCGACGTCGGCAGAACCAGACAAGCAGGGACCGACGTCGATCGCCTGTGTGTTCTAGAACTGCTCGTTTCACGGACAGTTAGTTAAGTGAACGAAGAGTTTGCATGTTGAGACCAGTTAGAGTCTTGGGCTGCGAGGACAATTGTCTAAATTAAGAGTCTAAGTTATTGTTTGAGTTAGGGATCTATTTATAGACCCATTGGCATGTATTGTATAAGGCATGAGATAGAAAGGAAGAGTTCCTTCTAGTTGTAAGATCTGTGAGTTGTAGGGTGTTGCAAGCTCATTGGGGATCTACATGTAAGTTTGGTCTTTAAATTGCAGGTTGCAGGTTCATGAGAGATCAGCTTGAAGTGCTGTAGAGTGCTTGATGTACCGGTAGGGTTATTACTGACTGGTTGGTGAGGTGAACACCAATTCTGTGTGTGAGTTGGTTGTTGGGACCGTTTTTTGTGTAGGAGAGTGTGTGTGAGAAGAATTACTGAACACTTGAGGTGTGGCGAATCTCTGTAAGGTGAAAGAGTGTGGCGGCTCTTTGTTGTATTCTTTTCTGTTAGTGTTAATATAAGATAGTGTATTGTCTCTCATATTCTGTGCTATTGGTGAATTCTAGTTACTTGTGTTTCTGGTTATTTCCGCATATTCAATTGCTTATATTTGGTAATCATACTGTGCTCTTTCTGAGGAGCAAGATCCTAGGAGGTGGAATTAGAACAGGTGTGTTTATTCTTGGATTTATCTTCCATCCTCCCCTCCCAACAAGTGGTATCAGAGCATGTTTGTTGTTCTAGATTCCTGACAATTGGTATCAGAGCCTTGGTTGTAGGTTCTTAAGCTTGATACTGACAATTGGTATCAGAGCTTTTGGTTGGGATACTAACAGATTGGTGTAGATCTGGATAGTGTGTTTTGATTACAGGTTACTCACAGGGTTTCTGTTTGAGTGGGAGTTGAGTAATGACAGAAAGCAGTCAACTACGAATGGAAAAGTTCAATGGCAAGAACTACCAATTATGGAGGATGCAGATTGAGGACTATCTGTATCAGAAAGATTTGTACTTACCGTTGGGTGGGGTTGCTAGCAAACCCGTGGATATGAAAGATGAAGAATGGGAGGTTCTTGATCGGAAGGCTCTGGGATCTGTTAGATTGAGTGTTGAATCATCTGTGATTTCCAGCTTATCACAGTGTAAGACAACGGTGGAGTTGATGAAATCTTTGTCAAATTTGTATGAAAAACCCTCAGCTTCGAATAAGGTATTTCTTATGAAGCGTTTATTTAATTTGCAAATGTTGGAAGGTGGATCTGTTCATAGCCATCTTAGTGATTTCCATGGTTTAGTAAACCAGTTAAGTTCAGTCAATATTGTATTTGATGATGAAATAAGAGCTCTCTTAATCTTGTGTTCATTACCTGAAAGTTGGGAAGGTTTGGTAATGGCAGTTTCTAATACTGTGTCTCCTTCAAAAGTCCTAAAAGTGGATGATATTGTGAGTGTGATCTTAAATGAAGAGATACGCAGGAAAAGCACAGGTGAATCATCTGGAGATGCTTTGAGTGTTGAAGGAAGAGGAAGGCCAAGAGAGAAGATAGAGCGTGGGAGATCAAGGTCGAAGATGGGCAAGAGATCCAAGTCCAGGTATGGCAGAATAACCTGCTGGAAATGTGGAAAGCAAGGGCACTTAAAGAGAGATTGCAGATCGAGTACAGATCAGCATGAAGAACATGAAGAAGAAGCAGATGTTGCAGGTTACGTTGCACAGGATGCTCTGGTATGTTCTTTGGATAAAGTAAAATCTTGGGTATTAGATTCTGGTGCCTCTTTTCATGCATCCCCACATAGAGAATTTTTTCATGAGTATGTCCAGGGAGATTTTGGAGAAATTTGTGTAGGGGATGGTAAGCCTTGTCAGATTGTTGGCAAAGGCAAAGTGAAGCTGAAACTGCAGACAGGTAACACATGGGTGTTAAAGGAGGTCATGCACGTCCTAGTTCTGAAGCGGAATTTGATTTTTGTTAGAAGCTTGGGTGAAGAGGGTTGCACAGTAACTCTCACAGCGGACTCTTGAAAGGTTACCAAGGGTACACTTGTTGTAGCTAGAGGTAAGAAAGTAGGTACGCTTTATCTATCTACTTGTTTTACTGATTCTCTTTTTGGGTTATCTACTTCAGCTGTAGATTCAGAGATGTGGCTTGATAGGCTTGGTCACATAGATAAGAAGGAGATGCTGGTTCTTGAGTCAAAGGATATGCTTTAAGATTTGGAAGGCATGGATCGTGATTTCTGTATGCAGAAGAAGAAGGTGAGGTTTCTTGAGGAATTCGATGTTAGTGACAAGAACAGGAAAGCCTTGGTTTTCAAGGAGAAAATGACGGACAGAGTTCAGCATAAGGTGCAGAGGAATTCTGAGCAGAGCAAGGGTGTTTTGGACAAGGGTTTGATCCAAAAGGAGCTCGCGGGAAAAAGTTAGGTCTCACAAGAAAAACACAGAGACCGACGTCGGCAGGAAAACTGGCGTCGGTGTCCAGACATGGACCGACGTCGGCTATGTGAAGCCTGACGTCGGTGACTCGGGGCAGACAGAGACCGGCGTCGACCAGGGGAAACCGACATCGGCGGAGAGGCAGTCGCAGGGAACCGACATCGGTCGGCTGTAGACTGAGATGTGACCGGCATCGGTCACTGAGACAAATTTTGGGTGGACAACAAGCTGTCATGGAGTCTCAAGCGCTCATATGGAGGACTGAAGGTGTAAGTAAGTTCTTAAATTTGTCATTTCCCTTCTTTACACTACTTTTTGCTCACTTATGGCACAGGACCAGGAAGTTATTGAAGAAGCAGAACAGGTAGATCCAGGAAACAGTGGGAGCTAGGCATGGATGGGGATGTGATTCCTTGGAGGAGAACCAAACAGGGGTTTTGGGTAGAGTGGCCAGCTGGAAGTAAGCACTGAGAGATGAATGGATGTTGAGGATAAAGAAGAGCGGAAATGGATACGTGAGATGGAAGATCAGGGTATATGATCTTGTATTAGCTGCAGGGCAATGGAGGTTTGTTCATTGTGTTTCTCTTTACCAGGTTGGATAGTATTAGCTACACTATCCTATTTTCTGTATGATGTGCTTGTTGCAGGGTTACATATACAGGTATTGCTGAACTAAAGGTAAAGCTAGTTCAGGTGTTTGTCATGGAGAATCTGGGAGCAACAAGATTCTTTAGCAAGAGTGTGTTCTAGAGACATGGAAGGTCATGTGTTGACTTTGTTTCAGGATGATTGTGTGAAACCGGTTAGCATGCCGATGGTTAGACAGTTCATAAAATAGGGGTCTTGATTCACATAATGAGGTTGAGTGCATGGTATGTACTAAACCTGAGTTTTCCCAAGCAGTGGGAGTTATCACAAGTTTGGAGTCAATCCGGGAAAGTAATACTGAAGGGCAGTTCAGTAGGACCAGCAGCAGGTGCACATGCTATGCAGGGTCAAGTTCTTTTTCTACATGGTTGTAGATGCGGATGTGGCAGGTAATTTGGATGACAGGTTTTGCACCACAGATTTTGTGGTGGTTGGTCTTCAAGGGTGATTTTGAAGATGGATACATAGACAAGGGAACAAACTAGACGGTGTACAGGTTGCAGCTGTTTATCTCCAAGTGGGAGATTGTTAGGTTGTGGAGCTAAAAGCTTCAACCTTTGCAAACTGAGGAACAGATGGTTGCTGAGTTCTACAGGAACCGGTGTCGGCAGCAGGACCGACGTCGGCAGAGTCCAGTGCAGAAGGCCACCGGCGACGACAGGAAGTCAGCCGACGTCGACAGAACCAGACAAGCAGGGACCGACGTCGGTCGCCTGTGTGTTCCAGAACTGCTCGTTTCACAGACAGTTAGTTAAGTGAACGAAGAGTTTGCATGTTGAGACCAGTTAGAGTCTTGGGCTGTGAGGACAATTGTCTAAATTAAGAGTCTAAGTTATTGTTTGAGTTAGGGAATTTATAGACCCATTGGCATGTATTGTATAAGGCATGAGATAGAAAGGAAGAGTTCCTTCTAGTTGTAAGATCTGTGAGTTACAGGGTGTTGCAAGCTCATTAGGGATCTACATGTAAGTTTGGTCTTTGAATTGCAGGTTGCAGGTTCATGAGAGATCAGCTTGAAGTGCTGTAGAGTGCTTGATGTACCGGCAGGGTTATTACTGACTGGTTGGTGAGGTGAACACCAATTCTGTGTGTGAGTTGGTTGTTGGGACCATTTTTTGTGTAGGAGAGTGTGTGTGAGAAGAATTACTGAACACTTGAGGTGTGGCGAATCTCTGTAAGGTGAAAGAGTGTGGCGGCTCTTTGTTGTATTCTTTTCTGTTAGTGTTAATACAAGATAGTGTATTGTCTCTCATATTCTGTGCTATTGGTGAATTCTAGTTACTTGTGTTTCTGGTTATTTCCGCATATTCAATTGCTTATATTTGGTAATCATACTGTGCTCTTTCTGAGGAGCAAGATCCTAGGAGGTGGAATTAGAACAGGTGTGTTTGTTTTTGGATTTATCTTCCATCCTCCCCTCCCAACAAGTGGTATCAGAGCATGTTTGTTGTTCTAGATTCCTGACACTATGTATTTATATGCAACTCTTTGGGTACTTTCTCATGCCACTGACATGTGAAATGTATGGGTTGACCCATAAAGATGATTTTAAATTTTAATTCTGACCATTACTTGGCATGGGACAAGTCCATCAAGTTTGGATGAATCTAGAATTCCAAAATAGTCTTAGTCTGATGAATTTATCGAGAGATAGTAATACTGATATGATGATTTAGAGATAGTATGAATATGGTTTTGAATAAGTTATATGCAAATTATGGAATTATTACAGGTGACTAAAATAAAATCATGAAGGTCTTACCCATGAAAAGCATGTAGATGTGAGAAAAGGGTGAATAAGAGACATATATGTATGCATAAGTCATGTACGGTGAATGTAGGTTGAGATTCACATTTCCAAGTGTCTAATACCTATTTTTAGTGTATATACATTGTTAAATTTATATCTACAATAAAAAGGCATCTTGAAGGTTTAGAACCTTTATTGTATAAGCTAAAAACCACAAAATAATGAATTAGGAATAATTAAGCTTTGATTGAGCATACTCCTAAAAATCCATAGCATGATATTACTCTACTTATTTGAGGCTCTACATCTACATTATCTAGTGAGGCAAGTACTAATCATGTTGTTATTGATACTTTTTTTACTTTGTTCCTATACACCCTCCTTAGTTAAGTCATATTATTCCTATTTAACCTAATGCTTTTATAATTCCTTCTATTACTAATCTAACAATCAATGCGCCTTCATGATCACATATTTCATCCCTTGGTCTTCAACATAGTAAAAATACTAATCATGTCTCCATTATAATTAATGTTAATCATAATAAGGCATTGAATCCTACATACACACATACCAATGATAATCATATGCCTGTGGTATATCTAATGTTCCTGCAGTATAATAACAACTTGATGTTATGTGATATACCTTTCAAAATAATTTAAAGCATATAACAAACCTAGCCATGTGGCTTCATCATATTAAAAACTATACAACCCCTTGGATGTGAAATTTATTGTTCACCCTTTGCCTCTTTTGTTTCAAGTGCCTAAATTTACATTATGTAGTGGAAATGGGGTTCCATCACTTTACACTAGAGCTTAGTTTGCATATTTCTTTGGTTTTCATCATGATGGTTTAGTTATGAGTAAACTATTTCCTATAAGTCTCACAGTCTATGCCTTAGATTAGATTTACACCCTACCTATGGGTTATGTGCATAGATTAAATGATTTATCCAATATGTTCATATCACACTTTTATATAAAAATTAGTCAAAGTTTCACATGTTCTCAAATTTATTATATCAAACAAGGACCAAATGAACATCTTATTGACTAATGCTTAAATTCAAAATTGTGCCTACAAAAATGTCACACCAAATTCCTGACAATGAAATTCATAGTGTATTCTATAAAAATTATGGACAAAATCATTTTTGATATTTATGAAACTTATGACAAGCTTTGTCATGCATTATGCAACATTGATATTGAGCGTATAGATGCCAACATGTTCAAGTATACATCTATCACTCCTACATCCACTACCTTAAAATATTAATGTAATACAATGTTCAAACCTAAGACTTACTTTCCAAAGTAAGAAAGAGCCAAAACCATCCATACAATTTCATAAAATAATAATTAGATTATCTTTCCTATTTCTAAGAACACTCACCAATTTATGATGTTACTAAACCCACCTCACAAAGTGATTAAATACTTACTTGAATGTAATTTTATTACTTTGACTAAACCATATCAATTATACATTACTTGAACATTTCTTAAAGGTTATAAATCAAACATATTTTTTGAATATCATCGAGTTTATAGACATTCAGCTAGTTGATGCTTCAAGTTAAGACATAACATTCAATATTTCATGAATAACAACACTAATCAGATTGAAGGCTATAATTATACGCTGAATTTTTTTGTTACAATGCATAATCAATGATTGAAAATGTTTAAAAATTCATTACTAAATAATACTTCAAATCAATACAAAGTTCATAGATGACACCTATACATAATTCAACTATTTCACATGAGCATAACATCATTGACATGGTTTCAAGTTCTCAACAATAAGAACCTTCCATTATATTCTATGAACATGAGATACATAATAATGAATCAAACAAAAATACTCTATACATTCATGCATATATTTCCCATCACCACTTGAGCACACACGACATTATGGTTGACAACAAATTTATCAAAGTTATTATTACTATGCCATCTTTCTCTAGTCAAGGCTACACTAAATGAGATTTAATTATCATGACTATGATACTTCATAGTTACAATGACATATCATGCACACCATTTGGTGGTATTTTACCACTAATTACAATCAGTCATATGACCCTTCTAGTTTTGGTTTTATGTCATTCCAGATACATGGTTGCATAATATATTACTTGGATGCTAACGACTTAATCAAATGAGAGTGATACCTTCTACATTACACCATTGTCTGAAGTTCATGAATGATAATGAATTACATACCATTTGCATGGAACTTTGTGACCTCCTTATTCTACCTCTAAGATAAGATGTATGATCATTTAGCGTGATTCATGAGTTGTGATACTAACAACTATTTCATCACCATCAACTATGGTTCTTATTATAATTAAGTCTATGACACCATCTCCACCAATCATTGCTTCTAATACATATGCATAAATGCCACCATCATTATATATTGTATGAGCTATATCTCCTATGATTTGACCTTTAATTCATACAACTTGTACTCACCCGCATCCTGGGATTGATTTTCCACCTCGTACAAATCATTTACAAGCATATGTTTTATCATGATATATTCTTATGCATGGTCATGTAGTGGTTTAGCATCTCTTCTAGCTCACCCACCAAACATCTCTCCTTGAGATGATGATTGCACTTATTATACATATTATGACTATTTTTATGATACTTCACGGGACATATGATATTTTAGATTATCACATTGTTAGGACCCTTATGTCCTAAATATTATAGTTTGTATTTGGTATTATTAATAAAAGCTTAGATGAATATGCTTTATAAGTCATCCCATTTGCTATTTTTAATTATCCCACATATATGGAAGGTAATAGTTGTCTAAAGTATAAAATATTAAAGGGCTTGTGTAAGAGGAAAGTATATATATTGAATATTTTGTATTAAGTTGTGCTCAAAAGAGGTTTCCCCCTCGAAGAGGCCCATGCTACTTTGTAGTGAACTTATGTCATTTTCAATATAATATTTTTATTCTCTTTCTATTATGTGCATATTAGTTATATTATATTGTTATGTCAACTTGTCTACAAGCATGTTCTGAACATCTTGTATTAGAGCTCTTTCTAAGACTATTGTTTTGCAACAATTTCTAGTGGTTTAGGGATCTATGCTTCTATCCACCGTATTCTCTCACCTTATCTAATTGGGGTCTTGGTGATTATAAAGTGGTAATTGTGTGGCAACACTAAGATTCTTCATAATTTTTTTCTCTTATCTCTTATTTCTTTAGGTTATAAGTTGTATTACAACAATTCTAAAACTAACATAAAGCTATCATTTCAGACTAAGCGGATTTCAATTTTTCACAGATCTATGGAGTGAGGTGTTATACCCCAATATGCAAGCCGTTATAAAAATTTATGTAGGAATTTGTGCTTCCGCGTACCTTCAAGTATATATGAATATCCCCTAGTTCTTTTTCATAGCCTAGACATAGGAAGCCTTCAATTGTTTATTTTTATGATGCACCAATAAGTGGTTAGCCCTAAGAAGTTACTTGCATTATACCTCAAAGATGGGATATGTGGCTAAATAATGGTTATTTCATTATAGTTTGTCCTTTGAAATATTAGACCAATGCTATTTTATGAATGATATTAGTATATTTTTGAGCTCACAAACCCAAACACACCTTGTAGTATCCTTCCTTGTAATTTTGGAATTCCTATAGTCACAAATCTAATTCTAATTAGTTAAAACCTACAATAATAGATAATATCAAATTATACTATTTGATAACAACATAGTAACTGTAATTATTAGAAGGGTCAACATGTTTCAAAATGGTTACCAAAACTCATCATAATAGCCATAAGGGTCAAAATTTTTCATAAGAGTTACATAAATTTGTTATAGTAGCCAGTTATTAAAAAATGAAAAAAAATTGTACATTTTTTTCACCCATAAGGTGAATACACTATTGTGATATTATTATTAATACAATCATTTTAACAAGTATTTCAAAATTTCAAAAAAAAATTCCCATTAAAAATTATTTTTTCACCTACATTCCTAAATTTTTTATCACCCTTGTGAAAATTATACCATTATGATCATCTTGTCAAGTCAATCATTTTAACATATAAATTTAGTTATTATTTTTCAACACCATAGAACCATTCTAGTCAATGGTTATCACCCATGCTAGAATCTAAGACATGGCACAAAACATTGAGGAACTCTAAGCTGAGTTTGATTCCTGACTCATGGAGGTGAATGAGCACCTACAAGGCATCAATGCACAAAATACCATGTTCTCAAATAGACTTAATGAAATGCATTATGATAGTGGATTTCTATATCGAACCACCCTACATGGCCTTAAATTAAACTTATCAAATTTAATGGTACAGAACCAACCAGACAGATTTGCCAAGCTGAATAATATTTTAACTTGCATAATACATTGAGGGTAGACAAGGTAACCATTACCTGATTTACTTAGAGAATGAAGTTGTCAAGTGGTACCAATGGTATCATAAATACCATACATAACACACTTGGGATGTTTTTGTCTAACTCTTATTGATTCACTTTGGTCCTAATTCTTATGATGACTTAATGGGAGCCTTGACCAAACTTTGACAAACTAGAATGGTTTACAAGTATCAAGCTAAATTTGAAATGTTGGATAACCAAATTAAAGGGTTAAATGATGATTTTTTCATGAGTTGTTTCATAAATGGTCTCAAAGATATAATGCACATAGAGGTCAAGATTTTTAAACTAGATAACATGATGGAAGCATTGGGAGTGGCCAAGCTTTTATAATATAAGATCACCTCCCAACATCGATCTTCCAACTTGATTATTTCAAGACATCTACAACACCATGGATAGTCACAAACCCTCTTGCAAAATTCACTCCCATTAAACAAATTATAGAGGCAGAAATGTGTGTTTGTCATGAAAAAGGGCTATATTAAAATTATGATGATAAATGGGATAGAGGTCACAAGTTCATTTAATAGAAGTTGTACTTTTGGATGTCAAATCACCTCAGATGTTAAAGAATGGGAAGATGATCAAGATTCCCATGATGAACCTAAATTTAAATAAAATAGCACCAAAGTGACACCATGAAATTTTGGTACATGCATTATCTCACTGGGGTAACCACTCCTCAGACTACGAGAATAAAGGGTTCTTTTAAGAAACATCCCCTCACTATTCTCATTGACTCTAGAAGTACATAAATTCATTGATCTCATACTAGCCAAACTAGCTCATTGATATGTTTATACTTATTCAAGATTTCAATCCATGATTTCAAGAGGAACCTTACCTTGTAAGGGGAAATATTGTAATGTCTACATTTCAATGGGGGACTAAATTTGAAATCAAACATGTTTGTTTTGCCTCTAGGAGGTTGTGACATAGTTTTAGGAGTACAATGGATTTAGACGCTAGGCCCTATCCTATGTGACTTTTCAAATATGTGGATACAATTAATGTGATAATAAATAGAAACACACATTACAAGGCCTCACACCAGGCTCTATAAGTATCATCATCTCTCACTACATGGAATCCAAGTCAATGAATATATCAATTCTAAATACCCACCAGAATTGTAGTAAATATTGTCAAAGCATGGAATTATTTTTGAATAACCTAAAGAGTTACCCCACATCAATTTGAATATCATGCAATTCAACTGATTCTAAAAAGAGTACCTCCAAACATCCATCATTATAGGTACCTATTCCTCCAAAATAATGAAATAGAAAAAATGTTGCAAGAATTATTGTATATTGGAGTCATTAGGCCCAACATCAACCCTTATTAATCTCCTATATTATTGGGTTAGAAAAAATATGGGTCATAGTGCCTTTGTATTGAATTTTTCACAATAAAAAAACTCACTATCAAGGATAAGTTTCCCATTTTGGTGATTGATGAGTTATTGGATGAATTGCATGGATTTCACTTCTTATCAAAGATTAAGTTGTGATCATGGTATCACTAAATATACATCAAGGAAGATGATATTCCAAATCTAACCTTTTGAAATCATGATTGTCATACGAGTTTCTCTTCAACCTTCCAAGGATTAATGAACAAGATCTTCTATACATTTATATGAAAATGCATACTAGTGTTATTTGATGACATTGTTATCTCTATCCATGCATAGAAGGATAATTTGATACATTTAGACCATACCTTGAAATTCCTTATTGATAACCACTTATGTGATAAATGATCCAAGAGTGCTTTTAGCCAAAAATAAATTGAGTATCTTGGACATTATCTCTGAAGAAGGTGTCAAAGTGGATCCTAATAAAATATGGCTATGAAAAATATGCCTAAACCCAATCATGGCTAGGGGTTTTAGGCCTAATTGGTGTGATAGTGAGTTTGTACAAGACAATGGGAAAATTTATGCTCCATTAATGACCATGTTAAAAAAAAGTGTCTTTAAGTGGTTTGAGGTGGTAAAAAAATACTTTGACTTGCTCAAGCATGAAATCTAGACTACTCTTATTCTAACTATGTTAGAATTATCCAAATTATTTGTCATAGAAAGTGAGGCCTCTAAAAAGGCATTGGAGTTATTCTAATGTAGGAGCGTCAGTTCCTCACATCAACCAGTAAGTCACTTATGGGGAAGAACTTTATTTAATCCACATATGAGAAAGAGATGCTAACTATACTTCATTTTATTAACAAGTGATGCCCATACCTAGTGAGGAGACACTTCTACATTAATATTGATCACCATAACCTCAAGTACTTCTTGGATCAAAGATTATTTTTTCCTTAGCAACAAAAATGGGTGACCAAATCAATGGTATATGAATATGAGATTCCATATATTAAGCATAAAGATAATATTTTCACAATACATTATCTCATAAGTATGAATAACATACAACCTTGTGTGTACTATCCTTTCCCATGTTAGATTGGGTGCATTAGGCACAATGCGAATGGTCATGTGATACACATATTTAGTAACTCATTTAGGATGTGAGTAGTAACATTGACTCGCAACCAAACTATTATTAGGATGGTCATTATTTAATCCATAAAGGATGTTGGCTAGTGGCACCACAATCACCATTGTAACAAAAAAATATTATCATGATGTAGTCCTCTCCATCCACCAACACTCTGGTTTTTTAAAAACCTATGAAAGGATCCATCATAATTTTGTCTAGGAAGGTATTAAATAGGACATCAAACATTTTGTATAATAATGTGAAAAATGTCAATGCAACAAAGGTAAAACTATCACCATCCTAGGCATGCCCCAACCCTTGTTTAACCCTACCTAGGTATGGTAAGATATTTCCATGGATTTTTTTCAGGGACTACTCAAGTTAGGTAGGAAATTAATGATTCTTGTATTAGTGGATCAAATCTCCAAGTATGACCATTTTTTCACCCATAACCATCCTTTTACCAGTCTCATAATTGCTCAAACATTTTGTGATTAGATTGGCCACCTCTATGGAATACCTAATTCATTTTTTTGTAAGCATGATTCTAATTTTACTAGTCACTTATGGTTCAATAAAATTTTCCATCTCTATGACACCTATATTAAAATGAGTTATGCTTACCACCTACAAACTAATGGTCAAACAAAAATTGTCAAGAAATGCTTAGAGACCTATCTATGTTATTTTGCCTTTGATCAATAGACTCACTAGATCAAATGGTTACCACTTTTAGAATGGTGGTATAACTCTACATACCATATTGCCACTAAGGTGACCCTATATGATGTTGTTTATGATCAACCACCACCATCTCTTCCAACATAAATTTTAGGTAGTTCCAAGGTATAAGTGGTGGATTTCACACTTGGTACATGTTCCATTATCCTTTAGACTCTCAAATATAACATCAATATGGCTCAAAAACACATGAAACAAAATGCTGATCAAGATCACTAAAAACATGATTTTATTGTTGGTGACATCACTTTTATTTAGCTCCAACCTTACAACTAGTCCTCTTTGAAGCTAAAAGGTCATCAGAAAATTGCATCAAAGTTTTATGGTCCTTATAAAGTGCTTTCCAAGATTGGTTTCACAATGTACAAGTTGGAGCTTCCCTCCTCCTCCAAGATCCATCCAGTTTTCCATGTATCAAATTTGAATAAAGTCATTAGTCAACATGTTTATGCCCAAATGGTACTTGCAAAGCTTGATAGTGAAGGATGTATCTTAATGGAACCTAAATCCATCCTTGATAGGCACTTCTTCCAGCTCCAAACCTGTATTATCACTAATTTTTTGGTACAGTGGCATGACATGCAACTAGAATATGTGACATGGGAACACCTACTCTAGTTACAATAATAGTTTCCTCATCTAAAAATTTAAGGATAGATTTTTAAGTGGGAGGGCATGTTAAAACCCCTTAATCTTAACCATTCTATTTCGTATTAGATATTGTTATAAAAGCTGGGATGTATATGCTTTATAAGTCATCCCATTTTATATTTATAATTATCCCATATGTATTAGAGGTTATAACTACCTTGATTAGAATATCTTAAATAGAGGGCTTGTGTAATAGGAAAGGGCATCTATTGAATATTTTGAATTTAATTACGCTAAAAAGAGGTTTCCTCCTTGAAGAGGCCCACGATAATTTGTAGTGAGATTCTATCATTTTAAAACAATATTGTTATTCTATTTCCATTCCATGTATATCAATTATATTATGTTGTTATATTAACTTATTTTCAAGTAGTTTCCTAATATACATTATAGATCAGATCATTCGTTAGCCATGCTAGATCACATCTTGTGATTCATTGATATACCATTATTGTAATATAGTTTTCTTAATGTTCATAGCTTCTTTATTTTATGTCATATCCATCATATGCCTTCCTCCCTTGATTTTATTTAATTCCTCATATTTCTTCTAGATTTGATACTTTGGCACTTGATTTCAATTTTACATCGACAGTCTTATATCCCCTTGGTTTTCAATGATTACTATGTTGCATTAGATCTTGTCCCTTGATTTTTTATCCCATTCCAAATGCTTGTATATATTTATAAATGATGACAACATATATATTGATACCTTTTATCATAGCATACATTGAGTTCTAAGAGAAGTCATCCATTTTTTATAATATTCCTCTTCTTCTTCTTCTTCTTTGTTTTCACCCTTTGGCTTGCTTATTTGCATTTTCTTATTGATTTTTCCATTTGGCTTCTATTTTGGTTCATTTAAGCTTCAGTTACTTAGCTTGTTTTCACTACTTGGATTTTATTTTAATTGATTGAGATTCACATGTTTCCTCTTGTGTGTGCTTGGATTTCTTGTTATGTCGTATAATTACTTATTTAAGAAAATTACAAAATGAAAAAAAAATAGAAAAAAAATAAAAAATTAATTTATCAATGGTTACATATCATGCTTATATTCCCATGTTAGATATTTTTCACACTCATGTTTTACGCACGTGCTTCTCATGGTATTTATTTGAGTGGGTGAGATGCTATATATGTATGTATGTATGTATGTACACACACACACACACACGCGCGCGCGCGCGCGCACACACACACCCACACACTCACATACATACATACACACACACACACACACACACACACACACACACACACACACACACACACACACACAGAGATATCTGTGTGTGTGTGTGTGTGTGTGTGTGTGTGTGTGTGTGTGTGTGTGTGTGTGTGTGTGTGTGTGTGTGTGTGTGTATATGTATGTGTGTATATATATATGTATGTATGTATGTATATACATATATGTATGTATGTGTATATATATGTGTGTGTGTGTGTATATATGTATATGTATATGTGTGTATATATATATATATATATATATATATATATACATATATATATATATATGTTCCACATGATTATTAACTTTAGATGCTACATGGTTGCTATCTTTCGCATACCATAGAGGGCATGCTCACATTATCGACATGACCTAATTTAGGAACCTCTTTATATAATGGATTCTATGGTTATATATTTATTTCTTTTCATTTATCATATTGAGCCATTTTTCATTGATTATTTCATATCTTTCTAGTACAAGTATATTGAATTACACATGGATATCTAGATTATGTGATTATAGTGTTTATGTGGTTACATTATGATTATTACATTACCACTTTCTATGCATGCCTATGTTTAGTTGATTTCTTGCATGATTATAGTTTTGAATGTTTGTGTGTGTTTTATTTTTCAGTCCTTGTCTATAAGGGATTCTATAGTTTTCATGTCTTGTAATTCATTTGTCCTTGTGTGATGACTTCCTATGTGTAGCTATATTCTTGTATGTGATTCATGCAATCTACTATGAGATATTATATGATTATTTTCACGATCTATATGATTCATTTTCTTGTTGGTTACCATGTTATTACTTATGCATGTTACTATTTATTATATTACTATGATTGATGCCTAATTTAGCTATCCATAATAGAGACACACTTGTTGCCTTGCCACATACTAATTGTCCCTTTTTTGTTACAATTGGCATGCTATTTGCCCTTGCCTTGCTTCACCATTAGGGGCATTGCACCTTTCCATATCTCCTCGAGTCAATATTATAATACACATCATATGATTATAAATTATTCATTGGGACATAATATTTACCCCTATCTATTTCATCCTAATATGAATATGTGAACACTCTCATTTTGAGCTTACATGGTCTTATCCTTACTACATGGTTCTACATGGACACATTACTTGTCCATCTCTCTTATATATGTTATAGTAGGGCATGTTATTTCCTCCATATACTCTAGTATTTCACCCTCATATGAGAATTCACACCTTTATATTATGATTTACATGGGCATTTTATGATGGTTACATTTTTAGAGATTTATATAATTATATTTTGTGATGGTTACATGTGATTTATAATATTTCTCATACATTTTTTATGTTTTGAATATATAAATTCTATAACATATGATGCATTTATGTCTTTATAATGAGATAAGTGATTAAAATGTAGGGTTTTTCAATCCCTTACATCAAAATAGGGGCACATATCCAGATGTTTCATGCAGATTTTTAATATTGAGCAAAATTATTGAGAAAATCACAATTAAAAAAACTTGAGTGAATTGAGAGCAACAAAAATGGTCCATTTATGTATTTCATTGATCAAGAGTGGATTGGGTTTAAATAACTCTTAAATAAGAGTTATCTATGTCGGGAACTTGTTTAAAGAGTTCTCATTGGAATAGAGTTTGGTTTGTAACAACATAGTTCAAACACCACCAAGTGTAGTACTTCATATGCTCCCCTTGTAATTTACATTTTTTTTAATTCAACCTTCCTTCCCTCGATATTTTAATGCACATGCTTCAATTATTTGTTTTTATAATTTGATGAATCTATGTATCCACTCACATACACACATCAAAGTATAGTAATTATGTATACACCTAAAATTGGTATAAGTCTCTTTTCCATAACATTTTTTACCCATTTTGCACACTTGGTCCACTTGTCTATATTTGGTTATTTTTAGGACACTTCCTACCCTACATTACTCTCCATATAGTATTTTGCCTTATAGATGTATGAATTATTAATTTATTTCATATTTTGAGCCTTATCTGACCATCTTTTGAGCTATTTTCACCCTTCCTAAGCATCTATCTCTCCTAGGACAGATTCAACAACGATAGGTCTATTTTCATTCTATCTTGTGTAGATTTGGTAGAATTAAAAATCCATCCCCTTTTGTTTTTATGGGTTATTCTACCTTGGCCTAATTTCTCACACCTTTGATTCTATATATCACTATGATCTAAAGTCAAGCATTGCATGTATCATGTCCTTAGGAGTCATATATATATATATATAAACCATTCCTAGTAATTTACTAAGCAAGAATTAGACAAAGAGCCTTCCATAAGTTGTAGAATTTAATTGATCAAAATCCTTTGCTACACTTGAGAAAAAACATGCACATCAAGCCACCCTTGGACATTCTTTACTTCAAGATATTATGACATCAAATTATAGTATGAAATGAGGGTTTAGGTGAACGTTCATCATCGTTTATAGGGAAGATGAGGTTGAAACCATTGCTTGAGATTCCATTTACATTTACAAAGAAATATGTGGGGTTTGATTATAGCATGCAAGATATGTAGTTGTAACTCCCTTAAGGTTTCCAACTCAAATGATTATATCCCTTATCTTTTATATGTGTATTATGGTGAATTAGTTTAAGAGAGAAGAATACATCAATTCAAATGTTACACCCACCAATTTAAAAAAGTGCAAACATAGGACTATACAACACCAAGAGGCAAACATGAACAAAAAAATACATAACCTAAAAAGGTGTGAGGTACAACTTCAATGCTCAGTAACATATTCATTGGTGACTGTAGAGGAGTGTTTTAATGGATGACTATGTCTTGGATAGATTTGTTAATACCTAAGAAGGTACAAAATATATCATTTGATAATGAGCAGTCCAAAATTTTCACCAAATTGATTCATACCTTTCCAACCATTACTACACTTCTAAAATCCCAAGATTATACCTAAAACAAATTGTTTCATAACTTTTTATTTTCATATTGTCCATTAGTTGTCAGGTCAATTTCATTCACTCTTCTTTACTATTTTTGCCACTAGGGAAAATTTGATTTACTATTTTATAATGTTATATTATAGATCTCCCTTGTGTAATAATTTTAATTATTTATATATATCTCAATTCATCCTAAACTATAAATAGTTAAAAAATTAATAAGGAGTGAAGGCATGTAATCATTTATTTTGAAAGGATATATAGTAATGCGATCTATTTATGGAAGAGAATAAAATTCATGGAGTGATATGAACAAGAAGATAAGTATGCAATGTAAGAGTGAGATAAGAGAGGAGAGTGTATAAAAGAGATATAAGTAAGAGATAGAGAAGAAAATAAAAATATAAAAGGTATGGTAGAATGCAATAGATATTGATATTAATGAATAACAAGAATTTAATGTAGGGAATTTTATGTTATGTGTTGTATGCACGGAATATAGGTAATATTTTAAGTATAAAATTTAATTAATCTATTCAAAGTGCATGTATTTACTCCACTTTGTGTACTATTAGTTCTACCCTAGGTCACTTGATACCTAAATCAGTACATAATATCTAATTTATGTCATCATTTGGTGGCACTACAACCTTTTCTAACTTATGTTCATATTCCATAGATTAAAGTATTAAAAAGAGAAAAAAATATTAAAATATGATAGAATAAATTAATATTTTAATCTATTAATCTGTTAATTATAAAAAGAGAAAAAAATATTAAAATATGATAGAATAAAGATAAAAGAAAGAAAAGAGAAACATATGAGAGAAATAAAAGAAAGAGTTAGAAAAAGTACTTTGAGGAAAATATATAATGTTGTTAGAACATAAAATAGTGACAATCTTGTTAACCTAGAAGAAACACTTAATAAAGAAAAAATGCACAATTAAGAGAACAATATCAAGAGAAAAATAACATATTGGAAAAATATATAGCCAAGCCACATCATCAGAATCAGATGGACCAAAAAAAAAATAAGATAGAATTAACATCTCCAACATATAAAAATGAATTATGTATGTAAGATAATGATTTGGAAGAAAATATGTTAAAAAAATTATTTCATAGAAAAAAAGAGAAACGAGAGAGACGAGATATGATTCAAGGAAATGGAGATCATGTTAGGATAAGACAAGGTCATTCAAACCTTGGGAGTGGAATACCAAGGGGAAGGATAATTTTTCTCCTTAAGGATAACAAAAAGAGGTGGAGAAGATAAAAATGTAGAAGATAATCTAAAAGAATAAATAGATGGAATAGATAGTAATATACCAAATAAATTAAAAGAAAATATAAAATATAAAGTATAACATATAAAATATAATGAAGAATATAGTAAAGAAGATAAGGTAGAAGAAAAAGTGGAGGAATATGGAGAAGATAATGTAGAATACAATATAGAGGATATATAAAAATAATAATGAAAAATATGGATAAATTAGTTATTTATAAGATGGGTAGGTAAATTTTATTATTGGTGAAGAAAAAGAGAAATAAGTATATGTAGAAGATAAGAATAGCAAGGAATAAGAAAATGCGATACAAAACGATGTCTCATTTAAAACCCCAACCATAATAGATCATGTAATAATATGAACTCATTTGACCAAATGCCATCGCACATGCTACTTGGTGATGATAAGGAGCCACTAAGATTAATTAAAATAATACATATAAGAGAATAAGTGCGGTATAGTTACATAAAGTATAGTGAGGACATATAAGGAAGAAGGGAGACTGTAAAAAATCTAGATAAATAACTTGGGAGAGATTATTATATAGTTGAGTTGGAAATGGATAATGGAAATAATCAAAGAGAAAGAAGATTTAGATCTAATCGACTAGAAATGGGATAAATAAGATGAAAATATCATTATTTGAGAAAGATACAAAGGATGTGGAGGAATATTTGTTAGAGTTGGATTCCTGCTAGACGAGTCATGAGATAAATGACCCTCTTTTTTTTTTTTTTTGATTTTATGGATACCCTAAGGGATGAAACATCTAAATGGTAAATTAAGGTAAGACCAAAACAAAATATGATATATGATGAATGATAAAAAACATTTAAAATTGATTTTCACTACCTCAATATACCAACAAAGAGTGTTAGTAAGATGAGACACCTTATACAAAATGAGAATGAGACAATGAAGGATTATTAATAGTAGTTTGTGAAGTAGAGTGGAAATTATAAGACTCATTAAATGAAAAATAAATGATGTAATGGTTTTTATAAGGTTTGGTGTCGTAATCAAGAGCTTCCATGGATTGAAAGGAATTTAAGACATTTTTGGAAATAATAAAAATGACATCAAGATTAGAAGCACAATCTTAGAGACAACAAAATGATTTAAAAGTAAAAATGAGTTTCAAAAATTGTAATTTTTAACTTGCACAACTAAGATTTAAAAAATAAAATTTGATGAAATGAGAATCAAGAGATTCTACCCCATTGGAAAGTGTTGAAAGACCCATAATATGGTGTACAATATGCTACACTAAGGGTAAAATGAGAATAAAGTGACCACTTTATGAGGTAGCAAGAAGATAAAATTAAATGAGAATAACATAAACACAACCATATGAATAAAGGATATGGTGTGGGTTAGGTAGGATATGGGACCAACATGATTAGATAATGTGCCCACTAGCAGAAGAGGCCCTACCCACTAACCAATATGTAGGTATAAAAACCAAAAATAAATGGAATGGGTATAAAAGGATATTATTCATTATTAAATATATACCAAGGTATCTTCAATTTATATTGAAACCTCATTAGTTTAGGGTTATCAAACCTAATCAAAATATCAAATGTTGCCTTCACCAAAGCCAATAGTGGGACCATTAGTTTTGTAAAATTAGTATTATAAAGGGTACCAAGGTGGGTACCAAGGATAAAACTAATAAGGATATTATGGAGGATACCATGGAGACAATATAGGTGAGTATAAAGAAGGATACCAAGGAGGAAGGGGTTATATCCAAAATAGTGAAATGCTATTTAAAATGTGGTATGCAAAAGCACATTACAAGAAACTATACAAAGGAAAATCAAATACAATGTGGATTCTCTTAGGAAAGGGGTATATATGATCCATATAATTTATCTAAATTGTAAAAATCTTATAAAATGAGGTAATAATAATATAATAACTCATGAGTGATCTACCCCCAAAGGTACACCTAAAATGGTTATTGTGGTCTTGGCAACCATTGGGGAGAGGCCACAAAATACATAGACCAAAATCTCTTGACACTTACAATGATAGAAAAGAAGTAGTAAGGAAAAAAATATAAAATATGGTATCTAATAAGTTACATAAACATAAGTGGTGCAAAATTGGCAAGAGTTACTATAAATATAAATTCTAAAAAAATAAAATCTAGGGAGTCAGATGAGGAATTTAAAAAACTTCTCGTGGCAGTGACCAAAAGGAAAGAGACTAAGATAGAGGTGGATAAAAAAGTTAATAATAAATAGGCTATGGAGGAAAATGATAATAATGATTCTCCTAATCTAATAAAGCATGGTTAGATAGGGGAACAAAGTAAAAAATAATTTAAAAATCTCAATGATAATAAGAAGAAGAAAATGTGACTTATTTGGAATAAAATACATTAGATGAATAAAAATTTGATTAAAATTATGGAATAAAAATATATATTGGAGAAACTAGGACATTTCAACAAATATTTAAGTAAGGAAGAAAAATAGGAAAGGATACAATAGGTTGAGAAAAATGCAAACCCAAAAAAGAAAGGTCTTTGAAATAGCCTGAGGATGGAAGAAGAAATTTATTTTGTTAGATGTGAAGGTAATTGTATAAGAAGTTGAGAATTTATTTTTATATTTATGAGTGGACATCAGTGTGATCCCATAGGGTACTTAGGAGAACTCAGGAAAACTTTTGTTATAGGAAGTGACGTAAGATATTACTCTAGCATATGGGACCGTGATATATCTAATTGGTGTACTAGTAGGTGTGGAAGTAGAATTCATGAGGATAAATAAAATATTAATTTTTAAGTCTTTCACATATATTAAAATAATACATCACATTAAATTTAACTAAATTTTGACTTGGTTCATAAAATGTAACAGGATATCAGATTCAAAAAATGAATAAATCATGATGGAAGATAATGGATTAGCAGCCCACTTACCATTATAAATATGTATGTATGGATTTCACATGAACCATAGTATAATTTGATGACTAGGATGAGGTATTTGGTGTATATTCAAAAGACCCAAATCTAAACAAAAACTATGAACCAAATGAGGAACACTAGACTAGTCATCATATTGAATAACTTGAGTGAAACATATAGGAAAATATTGAAGCATAAATATACATATAGCCTAAGACGAGATTTTAAACTTACCCCACATGAAGAGGAGGGTCTCCATATCCATTAGATATGATATGACTATAGGGTAGAAATGGAAACCCCACTAAAATTTAGTTATTCTATATCAAATGAAGAGCTTCATGTGTGAAGCTTCCCACATTTAGAAGAATAGAAAACTTGAAGTCTTATATATTACATATTCATAAGGTAGTCTCAAATGATGGTACAATTTTGGAAGTGTTGAAATTTTTTTTTTGCACTAATAAAATTCAAAGAGAGAAGAAGAGGATCATGTGGAATGAGATGATGCACACTACCTTAATATACAAGTAGAATAAAGTGAGCAAAAGTTACTAGAACCAACAAAAGATAAAACATTTATTTAGTACTCATACCATCCATAAGAAGTTAGATAATGGAATATTTAGTTATAGGAAAATCCAAGAATGGAATAACTAAGGGAATATTATGAAGTGTTTTATCAAATTTAGGATTTGTGTGAAAACCTTAAATGATAACACTATTATGCAAAATCTAGAGAATAATATAAAAATGATAAAATTCACTGATTTGAAACTAATGTATTCTATAAATTTACTAAAAATAACAAAGAATAAGGAAAAAACAAAGTCTTAGCTAGAAACTATGCCTCTAGGAAGAATTAGGGTCTGAAACTTGTTATGCAAAGAGGTCAGGTGACTGGAATTAGAATTCTGGAATTGAATATGGGCCTAGACAAAAATGTTAGGAAAATGACACTAGAGGGGTGGTGATCAGTGATCCTATCCAAACTAGGGCACTCATGTCCACTTGTAATGAGGAAATCAAGGTTTTTAGGTTCTTTGTGCATTCATTTGTATAGCTTGTATCAAGTACAAGAGTTTACGATCAATTTTAGAGACTACTGTGTAATTGATTTTCCTTCAAAAACCCTAGATCATTAACATGTGAAGAATAATGCAAATCAATGGGTAAAATGGATTTAGTGGTTGAATTTGGGTGAGACCTTAACACCTCATGTGTTGAGCACTGCCTACATACCAATACTCCAAAAAGTGATCAAACTTCATGTAGTTATCCCATGCTATGATGGTTTATGAATAAATAGTATAATGTGCTAGATGCTAGTGTAATATTGATGTGATTAAGTGACTTAATTTTAAATTATGACCAATAAAAATGTATTTATAATTGAGCTTTGGGCTACTAGGGTTGTATGCAATCATAATCGAGAGAAATAGGTATTGTGATCTCAATATGCAAGTGTGATTTTTGTGTTTTTCAGTGTGGAATCCCTTCCATTTAAAAATGGTTTAGAAAGTGTTTCTACAGTCATATCATTGAAAATCCTTCAAATTGGGCTCATTAGGGACATGGGCTAACTTAATATAGATTTGAATTTGGAAAATTGATAGGAGAGAGGGAAGGACACTAGATTAGTATGCTCCTATCCCCTAGGGTGCTCCTATCTAATGGGTAATTCTACCATGTTGAGGGTGAGGTAAGGGATAAAAGATGTCTAAATTTTATAAAAATATGGATGAGTACATGTGAGATTAGTTTTCCAACTTAGAAGAGTGTGCAAGGTGGTCAAAAGTGATTAAAAAGGGCCCTAAGATAGGTCTAGAGATAAGTGTGTAAAAGAGTGGTTACAAAAGCATGATTTTAGGTTAAATGTTAATTTTACGTGTTTAAATTTCCTCCCTTTTATTATAGTAATACATCAAAGTGATTACTAGATTAAAATTAAAAAGATTGCCCACTTGAATTTACCTATGAGAAGGAGTCTTGGATGTAGGCCACAACACTAAATTTTTTTCCATGGAAAACCTATAGTGAAACATATGTAATATCAGTCTTTACTTAAGATGAATATCAAAAAGTAAAATACAAAAATCTATATAGTGATAAGGAATGAATATACCTAATCAAGTATGTGGACCATTGTGCCTTTTTTGGTGCAAAAATTGGTGATTATATCATGTTATGTGTTTGTATTAACATTGAAAATATTAGATTGGACTATGCATGCCATAATCCTCATCAATAAGTGGGTGTTATTGACTCCATCATTGTCACCCCAGAGTAGAGTAGTAGGTTGGGATCCTGATATGAATCCCAAATATATATCTGGTGAAAAAACTAGTGTTGATACTAGTGCAAAAATTGGTGTAAATACTGGTGAGAATAGTGAACCAACCACTGTAGATGGAATAAGGTTCAGTTATTATGTAAAATTGGTGAAAATTTGGTGCAAATTCTAAGTATAATCTAGGTCTAGTGTATACAACATGGGTAATGACATGAATTATCATTCTATCTATGAAATTGATGCAAAAAATGGTGTAATAAGGAAGCAATGTGTCATGAACATGCCCCCAACTAATATCTAGTGCATATAGATTATGAGATTGAGTAAAAAAATCATGATTTTAAGCATAAAATTATGCTAGAACAACATGTCATACATGATTTCCACTCGACTAAGCAAATCTAAGATAAACTGTATAATTTTAATTAATTTTGGAAACTAAAACTATGAAACTATTGAGTACTGATTTGAGTAAACTGAGGTTATGATAAATTATATAAATGCCTATTTTTAAGATTTTATATAATAGTGTTGGGAAGGACATTGGAGTAGTGCTCTCCTATCCAATGTGGTGCTTCTATCTAAATTGACTTTCTATGTGTTTTTTGAGTCTAAAACTATGTCAACTATGTAACCACTATAAAATCTTGTTTGTATATTGATATAGGAAGGTTAAGTCTGTAATACAAACCTTTGTGAATTCCCTCTCTTTTGAGGTGAGTTTTTAAGCCTTCATAAAAACTTAACTCAAAATAAAAAGTTATGTATTAGGTTGTTATGATGTATAAAAATGTAAATCTGAGTAATAATGACATCATGGAAAAACATGGCATCTTTGTGTATGTAAAATGAGCATAGTAACAATGTAAGATGAATATGAAAACATTCATAATAAGTTTGTCTATATAGGTGTGACAATGAATCACTTAAATAACTAAGAAAATAAGTATATAACATTGAATAAAACTACTTAAGGAAGAATGCATGATGTCCATCATGGCATTGGAAAGGGTTAGGTGCATGATATCCATCATGGCATCCAAATATGAGCAAAGAAGCAAGTAAAGTGTCATGGGCATGACACACATAATCAAAGAGGACACACAACACATAAAACACATAAAAGTAGGCCAAGGGACCATAACCAAGGGACATGTTCAAATGTCACTCACTCAAATAGAATACACATACAAAATCAAGTTCAAATGCCCTCATGCGCATACAAATAAATAATGGAGGCTTATAGCCACATATAAAGAAATGTTCAAGTGTCCACATGCATGGATAAAAGACACACACAAGGACATGTTAAAATGTCCTAAGACACATAGAATCAAAGATATAAGGGCTTCAAGCCACTTCGTAATAACATATTCAAATGTCCTCAAAGAAAAAGAAGAATGCATTCAAGATCTGAATCTAGGAAAAACATTACAAAAAAACATGAATGATTATGTATTCTGATCAAAAAGAGCTAAGTTGTAATCTGATAAAAATTTAATAACTAAGATAGGAAATATTATATTACAATGTTAGTGAGTGACCAATGTCTTAAGATGTAATACAATGTAACGTACTAAGTGTGAGTGAGATAAGATGAGAAAAGAAGGATTAAACTTGTGTTGACCATGCCCCAATAAGCTAGCTAATGAGTGTACATGATGTATGAAGCCTATGTAAAGTCTATCAATGAGTAATGATAGTTTGGGCTCACTAAGACAAGAGTGGGGTGAGGAACACTAGAGCACTGTGGTCCTATCCTCCCCAACACTTCTATCTAAATATAGTTTTTGAGTGTGTAATAGTAAGAGTGTTTGTAACTATTTTTGGAAATGATGTCTTGTGTAATTTTTAGTCACTCATATACACTGGTGGATCATGTATGATATTAAATTGGCTAAACATATATATAATATTGTGCATAACTAAACTGCTATATGATATAGTACATATAAGCATACAAAGGTCTTGATTTTTGTTAGTTTCTACAATATTTTACTATTTTTGTATTTTTAAGCATATATATATTGATATTAATATGATACATAATACGTGAGATGGTACTAATTGATGATTCCTATGAGGGACTTACAATCAACTGGATCTGTATGAAAAAAAATTGTGACATTTCACAAATGGAAAGGTGTGTGTTGTAGTGACTGATATGATCTCAATGGTGAATATGAACATGGACCACCAATTATGTTATAAATGTTACTACCATATTGATTATGTTAAATTGTGGGGCTTTTTGGAGCCCATCTTGAAATAAATAAATGTTTGTGCCTTATGTGAAGTTCTTTTGATACTCTATAATACTTATTAAGGGCGTGTTAAAGTAGAAAATGTTTCTCTATAATCTACTGAAGGGGCCTCTCTAGGATAGGTCTCTATGGAAGTGTAGATCTTTTCTATGAAAATATTTGAGTATTTTGTACCTTTTTAGGTGGCTCAATTAAAGGTTATTCTATGGTAGTTAAATCTCTTTGTGGTAGAGGGTACTCATAAGGGATCCCTATAACTATAATGAACTCATTAGCATTTATGCATTTCAAACATCTATGAACTATAGAAAGGACTACGAGGATCTGCTAAATCTAAGGGCATCCTAATAAGATATCAAATACCCATGTATTGGGTAATATAATGAGTATGGTGGCCACAATATGAGGTTGACCTATAATGGTAAAGTAATCTCACCAATGGAGCTCTGAATGTGACCTTTAAATCCTTTGATGACCATGGTGGTTAGAAGCATATCATTATTTATGTATCCAAAATGATAAAGAAGTGTGTTAGTGTGTTTGTACACATGTTCACACTTGACCCATTATCAACCATGCCATTTTAAATAGGCTGGTGATCAATGTGTGTGAATAAAAAAAGAGTGTAAATATAAATTATCATTGATTATCTCATGTTATTCAAATGTGATGAGTGGCCTATATGGAACTAATGTCTGATACACACCTATTATATAATTTAAAGGATGTTGTTCCTCTTTATGATAATGGTAAGAAACTAGCGGAGGGTGCACATTATATGCATAGTGCATGCCTAATGTATTTGTTGTCTCATTATCCTTATGATTAGGAAAAGGATCATTGAATATTTTCATTGGTTTAATTTCACTTGGTTGCACTATTTTACTCTTTGGCAACATGCCCACATCAATGATGTTTGCATCTATCAAATCCAAAATCTTATGTCTCAAATTGATACATCTATTAGTAGTATGGTCTGGTGTCCTATGATAGTCATAAAAGGCATTCTAGTCAAAACCTCTTAGAAGAGGTTGATTCATATCAATCTCTTTAATGGGAGGGAGAGATATGATATTACATTTCAATAGTGTTTTGAGAACCTTGTATGGAGTTTCTAGTGGTTAGTGAATTGCCTTCATGGAAGAGTAGATAAGACAATGAGTGAAATATACTCTTTAAACTTCATGTACTATTGCTTTTTGATCATTCTTGTTATTTGTTGGCATTACCTTGTATGGTGGCTTACTTTAATTCTTTATGTTAGCATTAGAATTGGTTGTATACTTAAGTTTGTTCATTACCAATAACTTGAATTCTCCTTCCTTTATTGTATGGCATAAATTTTTAAATAAATTAAACTTTTCGAACATAATGGATTTGTATATAGATGGAAGAAAACTTTTCTTGAATACATTTTGTAATTATCCATTTGCCATAGGATTTGTCATTTTGGATAACATGGTCTTGTATATTAAAATATTTTCTATGATAGGCTCATTAGATTTCTATTTGCACTACATCCCTATTCCTTGCTAAACAAATTTACTTGATTGTCTATGGGTTTATATGCTTATAAATTTGAGTTGATTATTATTCGATTAAACTATAAGTCATATGTTGTTATGGAATAATTGTATGTTGCTTTGATTTCATGATTGCATTGCTATGAGTTAGTTGTATTATATGCTCTTACATTATGATCATGTTGATTTATTATTTCAATGGTATTTTATGATATATGTTGTGTTGCTATGGATTAAATGCCTTCTTGTCATGAGTTGGATGTAGGAGAGATTCATCCCTTAGAGCATGATGAAGGGAGAATAACATCAGAGAGGGTGACATAGATGGAGGTGTTGGGGGATGATATAGGAACAACTAGAACCCATGCACACACCACATTGAATAGTACATGTTATATGCATTGTTTGAATTATTAACATTAGTATTTTTTTTATGTTATTTGCATTTAGATAATTGTTTGTGCATGTTAGTTGTGTGTTAGCTCAGTTTAATGCTTATGTAAAATTAATCTTATGTGATTACATTTATGTCATGTTAATGTATTCATGACTAATAATGTTTTTGAAAATGTAAATTTGTGTGAATAGTGTGTGAAATACTGATTACTACTAAAAAGTATCATCAACCTTATATTATTCATATTATTATTAAGTTATGATGTCAGTCATCTACACTAAATAAAAAATTATTTTGTTATCCTGGGACTAACCTATGAACTAAACCTAGACATTATCAATAGTTTAAATTTGAATTTAATGTTTAATGAGTTAATTATTATTATTAAGTCATTAGAAAAATATATAAATGGAAAAGTCTCATACAAGAAATAAAACCAATAAAGTGATTTTATTGAATAACAACTATGTTATAATTAGAAAAAAACATAGATTAAAAAAAATGATTTGGGGGTGAATTAGAATAAAGCGATGATTTTGGAAAGAAAGAAAAAGAAGGTGACATGTGGAAACTACAGAGCTTCTAAAAAAAAAGGAAAAACACAAAAAGAATGGTAAGTTTTTAAAAAAAGAGGAAAATTCATTTAAAAAAAAGAATAATGAAAGAAAAGGAAGAGGTGTGGCAATGGATAAGAGGAGGAGAGAGGAATGGAAGAAGAGAAGTGTAGTGCATTGAGGAGGAGAAGGACTAAACTAAGCAAAAATTGTTTGGATAGTGTCATGCCAATTTAGAAGCTTTACAATGTAGGTGGCATCTTGAATTTTGTTGTGAAGTTCATTATATATAATCTGTGTATGAAATAACTGAGATTATTGTTAAATAAATCCATGGAAAACTATATGACTGTGTAATATAGATATTTGAATATTATTTTATTATATATATAGCGAACTATATACGTATATAACAATATGATTTCATTGTATATTGATCTGTTTAATGTATTCATATATATAGTAATCATATTCAATAGAAAGTAACATCAAACTATATATAACATTATAATATATATCGAACTATGTATTCACTTGATTTAATATACATCGAATGATAACACTGATATATATATATATATATATATATATATATATATATATATATATATATATATAGTCCTGAGTTAGTAATTAGTTTGATATAGTTCTGAGCCGCATAGCTATTAGTCATTATAGTTTGAACTATGTATATATCAAACTATGTATATATAGTAAACCATATATGTATGGAGAACTATATAAGTTTAAACAACAGGAATGAACCAAGAAAATATATAACTGTGCGAGAAGGTATATACAAGTAGTATGTATATTCAATGTAATAAAAATAATGATATGGATATAGGTATAAACTAATTATTAAATCCATGTATTATATTATTCAAAATAGTAAACATAAAGAAAACTGGACTATGTATTCTTACCTTCAAAACTATATATATATATATATATATATATATATGTATGTATGTATGTATGTATGTATGTATGTATGTATGTATGCATGTATGTATGTACTGTGTATTCCTAAATTATGAAACATGGTTTATATATGTGCTTTGTGTGTGTAATCTTTACATGAAATTGTGAATATATAGAGATGAACGAATTAATGCCATATGTCATAAACACTATGATATTATACATAAATGAACTGTGCATAATTGTTTACAAATTATGATTATATATATATATATATATATATATATATATATATATATATATATATATATATATATATATATATATATATATATGAACCAAGTATGTATTTAGAACACAAAAACTGAGGATGTATGAATTATAAGTTTTATTGACATTCAAATAGGAGGATATATGTATAAATTATGTATATTAGCCTTTCTAAATTGTGATTAATGGTATGCTATCTGTATATACATACAAGTTAAAATATAAGTTTAAGTTCCATTACAAAATCTATAATGTATTTGGAGTCCTTAAGTGTATAAGTGTTATTTACGAGAAGTCGACTGTGTCAAACTTGAAAGAATATAATAAAAATTGGTTGCATTGTTCAAACACTCATACAATGGTGTCAAGGTCATAAAGTATTTGGTTCTCAATGAATTAGTTTTAGATTTGATCTTATAAATACTTAAGAAAACTCAAAAAGAGTATAAACCTCCAATTGATAAATAAAGGCAACGTTAGGTATGTATGGATGTTTGCTTATTACACACTATTTTAAATAATTTGGGATAATGTAATAAAATCTAAGGACATAGATTGGGGAAAAGGAGGGAAATTTAATTAGAATGAATTTGATCATAATTGAATTATATCCTTTATGTATGAATAAGTGAATCAAAATAAGGGTTTTGGAAATGTAGAAAACCCTATATATAACTTGATGTATTTCTCATGAATAGTTAAATATCTATTAGAAGTACATAAGTTTTCTTTTATAAAAATGAAGAATACTGTTAGTATGGTAGAATAGTAATTATATATTAAAACATATGTAGATATGTTATGCAAGGTGCATAAATATATGAAATATATCTATATGAAAATATATATACTCATATACATATATAGCTTATATTTATATATTGGGATGCATACCTATAATTATATATTTTGACTAGTGAAATAAGTCACAAAATCTTGAAGAATAGAGTACTATATTTATATGCACAAAGCCTCCCAAAAGTATAATAAGTTACATAAATGAAAGACTATGCTTCTGTTTATAAGTTAGTTTAACATTACTATTGGAAGTAATCAATTAGTATGCATAATATACTAAGATATCATTGGTGGTACTACATTTGCTTACAAAAATTAGAAACATGCAATCTAAGTATATATTTCCCATGTTTGATATAAATAGTACTTGTTATGCTTATTATTATTTATGTGATAAATAATATAGTGGAGATTTATTCATACATTTGATGGACTAAATGTATGCATTTTGATTATTCTTGTGTTTAGCATGTTTTATGTCTGGTAGTAGGAATTAATATGTATGAATTTGATGGTTATATTTATATTAACCAAATCTCATACTATTGGTACTAAATAAGTAGTGAGATGTACTTCACTAACTTACTAGTATCAATGATACTAGATGAAGGTAATCTGATCAAGTGGTGTCTATGAATTTGACTGATCCTAGAGATCAATAACTATTGAAAACTTTGGCCAAAGTAATGCTAGTTAGACATTGTCATTTCATATATATGATTTACATGTTTGTGTAATATCATGTTAAAATAGATTTATTTATGGTACACTTCATGTTCGTAAGAATCATACAACACACGGGTACTATCTTGTCTCTCTAGATTCGTGCACCATCACTATCTACTTATTCATGAAGTGAGGGCCATTCCCTAATGGTATATTCTATGGGGGATCGATGGTCCATGGTTGGTGTGGAAAGACACTTGGATGATGATCTTCCTCCCCATAATAGTACTTATTTGGAGACTACACTTGAGATTACAATGGATACTAGAGTTTGATAACTCATGCTCCATAGAGCCTTGCATCTTGTATTGTATTTATTATTATTGAAACATTATCCCTAATGAGATGTAATTATTTACTCATTATACATTGACATCAGTGATTATATGTTTGTACCAGCCATGGCTAGACATCTGTAATTTATTTTTATATTTAGTTATGTTTAGTTTCATCTAATGATAGTGATCAGTGACAAATATATGTTATATGCTTATTTTACAGTTGGCATACTTAGAGTGTTTTATCTAGATCACTAATTAGATTCTCATGGTAAAATCTAATGAAAAATATGTTGATTATTATTATTTTTTAAATCACATTATTCTAAGTAGATCCCAGTGGAGATGTTATAGCATGAGTAGGGGTATTTGAGCATAGGAACCTTCTCATTGATGTTAATTGAAAAATGTGCAAGAAAAATATCAAATAGGAGATTAAATTCATGTATTAAATAGTGTGAACCATTGTAATAAATAGTCCTTGATATTTCTTAAGAGTAACTTAGTCATTAATCTATCATTAGACACATAGTCCAAACATGTTGTATGAAATGCTCTGAGATTTTGTTTAGGGTCACCTTTTCCATTATTTAGTGTAATCTTGGGTGCCAAAAACCATGTAGGTAAAGGATATACTACTATATGTTGTTCCAATAGAGTATGCAATAAAACATGAGAATCTAGTGCCTTATTAGGTTTCAAAGCACCTTGCTCCAAGTGTAACACCTTGGCTTGTAGAGATAAGATCTCTTTCCTAAAGGATTGTACATCATGAGAAAACTAAAGGTGGTATTCCCAGGGATGGAGTGCAAATTTTCATGGTAGTCTATTGTATCCCTTGATTTTCCCCTATTGTGATGGTTAGTATAGAAGTTGTATCTAATGGAGTAGTAGGGTTAGAGGTCGTAGATGATTTCACATTAGATGATTTTTTAAGTTCATCTCTAACATTATTGATAAAACCATCTTGAATATCTTTATTCTTGGAGACAAACCCCTATAAATATTGCCTATCTATGTCATCAAATATATTGCCTTATTCTGCCATTATGGATTGATCAATCAAAAATTTTAAATATTCAACTTGGGAAGAACTTGGTGTGACACGGTGGTTAAATTAGGAAAACATAATTTTTAAAATTAGAATGATAAAAAAACTAAAATTATAGAATAGTGTAATTGTTATAAAATTTAACACATCTAAAAATTCTAAAATAGATAATGAAAATAACAAGAAGAAGGATACAAACCATATCAACATTAATTGTTAGGGTTTGGAAATATTCAAAAAATAAATGGGTTCACCAATATGTTTTATTGAATTTGAGATTCATTTGAAAACCCTAAATGATAACACTATTATGTAAAATTAGGAGAATAATATAATAATTATAACATTCATTGATTTATAACCATTGTATTCTATAAAGTTATTAAAAATATCAAAGTGTAAGGGGAAAATAAAGTCTTAACTAGAAATTGTGCCTCTAAGAGGAATCAAGGTCTAAAACTTCTTGTGCAGAGAGGTTTGGTGACCAGAATCAAAATTTTGGAACTTGATCTAGGTTTGGAAAATAGTGACAGGAAGAGGAAACTAGAGGTGCAACACTCCTAGCCAATCTAGGGTACTCCTATCCTCTTTTAGTAAGGAAATTAGGGTTTTTGGGTTCTCTCTACCTTTATCTACAAAGCTTGTATCTAGTGTGGGAGCTTATGATCACTTATAGAGACCAATGTATAACTAATTTTTCTTTAAAAAACATATCTCCTTAACTTGTGAAGATCAATGCAAATAAATGGGGAAAAAAGAATTAGTAGTTAAATTTGGGTGAGACCTCAACATCTCATGTGTTGAGTGATGCCTACATACCAATACTCTAAAAAGGGATCAAACTTCATGTAATTCACCCATGCTACAGTGGTGTGTGAACAACTAGTGTAATGTGTTAGATGTCGATGCAATATTAATAATATTAAGTGACTTAATCATGACTTGTGACCTATAAAATGTATTCATAATTAAGATCTGGGCTACTAGGGTTGTATGCAACTAGAATTGGGAGAAATAACTATTATGTTCTCAATATGCAAGTGTGATTTTGGCATTTTTTGGTATGGAAACCCCTCCCTTGAAAAATGGTTTGAAAAATGTTTATATAGTCATATCATTGTAAATCCTTTAAATTGGGATCATTAGGGACATGGGCCAACCTTAATATAGCTTTGAATTTGGAAAATTAGTTGTTATTTAGTGGGAAGATAAGAGGGGGGAAGGACACTAAAGTAGTGTGTTCATATTCCCTAGGGCACTCTTATCCAATGGGTAATTTTACAATGTTGAGGGTTAGGCAAGGCTTAAAATATGTCTAAATTTGATAATAATAGGGATGACTACATGCGAGGGTCATTTATCAACTTATAAGAGTGTGCGAGGTGGTATAAAATGATTAAAAGGGGCCCTAAGATAGGTCTAGAGCTAAGTGTGTAAAAGAGTAGTCACAAGTGCACAATTTTAGCTTAAATGTTAATTTTACATGTCTACAAAAAGAAGTAATAAAAATAGTAATTTTTATAGAACCAATTTATTTTTTGATTGAATAACATATCTATATATTAATAAATTAGGATTATAATACAATACTAATCTTACAAAAAATGGATGGAGAAGTCACACCCCACGAGGAAAGTCACACCAAGGGAGAAAACACCTCAAGAAAAGTCCAAAAGGTGGTTAAATAAATGACCACATAAAAAACATCACATCAATAGTTCAACATAACTAAGCATAAATAGCACAAGAACAAAAATTAATAAAGAGGATAATTAAGCAGCCATAACAAACATGGAAGTCAAGGGAGGTGATGGAGATGGTGGGTCATGAGGCTTATCACCCTATCCTCCCAAAGAAGGAGTATCCTCATATAAAGGTAAGGGCTCCCATCCATTAGTTTTATGGGATTTTAATTCATCATCTTTGTGTCTTTTAGGAGAGATTGCTAGATCTAGTCATAGAAATTTATCTTGGGGGGAGGATCCCAACCCTTGTTATCACCTTCATGATTTGAGGGAGGAGGGCCCCAGCCCCTACCATCACCTATAGATTTGGAAGAGCCACTTGGTCCACCATGTTGTAGATAAGACCATCAAGGTGGTGACTAATGATGAAAATGACTCTTGTGTCTAGTTCTAGAATGCTACCGGTATGGACCACACCCTCATCCTCAGGGAGGCATCGGTTAATGTGGTGGCTCAAGAAGTTCTTAGCTAACCACACATGGGGCATTTACCTAGTGGTTGAGAAAATACTAGAGATGGTTAAGTTTTCAGTTAATTATTAGTCTATCTTTGAATCTAAAGAGTAACATTAGATATAATACTAATTTTGTTAGTAATAAAAAACTACGTTCCAATTCTTCATGATTAAAACAAGCATAATTTCTAGCTTTCCATATTTGAAATAAAATATTAGCTCGAAAGATCTACCAAATTTTATTGTATTTTTTAGGAAGCAAAGTTGAGTCCCCCAAGAGAGCATTTTACAAGTAAAGAATTTAGGTCAAAAAGGTTGAAAGAGGGAATGAATCCAGTGCCACATAGATTGTGCATGAGAGCAAAACCAAAAAAGGTGCTTAAATGTCTTAGGTTAATGACAAACTAGGCATATGGGATTTGAAACCCCTAGATGTTTGAGCCATTCATCCATTAGAAAGCCCTAATAAAGGAGACACCATAAAAAATGATCTTTTTTGGGCTCAATGACAACAAATCACATAGTGTTGAATCGCTTAGCCCAAACCCCATGACTAGAATAAATATTACATTTGAGGTTGACCATTTCATCTAGAATGTGATGAGGGGATAAAAAATTATAACCTATCTAAGGAGAATATCGAGTGAAAGGGGTGGCTATAAGATAACACTAATCCTTCCACCAAGGAACAAGGGAGTTAACCCCTATCTTATGCAAATACTAATCAAGTATGAAGCCTTGAATTTCTGATATAGCCTCTGCATTTGAATTATTTAAATGAAATTTATTCTAAATTTGCTGCCAAGTAAGCCAAGACTAATTCACCTTGCAAAAAATATCACCTATAGTTTTCACACCTTTCCTAAATAGTCTTAATCCTTTAACCTAAGGGACTAAGGCAAAGAGAACATTGTTAAAATTTAAGCCAGGTAACCACCAAAGATATTGGGTATTAATGGAGAGGCCATTCTTGAGACCCTCACCTATCTAAGTAAGATGGGGTTTAAGCTTATCCAATGCCTTCCATAGGCTTTGCACAACAAAAGTATCCTTAATTTTAACTGGCACTGGGGTGATAAGAAGGGAGTGAATTCTCAAGCCTTGCCAAGCCTTCCTTCCACATGGATGCCCTTGAGAAATACAATGGCGAAGAATAATATTCTAGGCTTCATCACCAACAATAATTTTAATATCCAAAAGACCCAAACCACCAACTTTATTAGGCCAACAACATATGTTCTAGGCAACTCTGTGAAAGCCCTTGTGACCTTAAAAATTATCCCATAGAAAATATCTTAGGATTTTTTCTAATTTACTATAAGCAGCATTAAAATGGGCCCAATAGGAAGAGTAATAAACATGTGTGGCTACTAAGACCTTGAAACAAATCTAAAATTTTCTAAGTAAAGACAAAGGCTTTGTGATCTAGAAAGAAATTTTTTTCTCAATGATTTGCACCACATAAGACCATTAATCAGAGGGAAAAGCCTAAAATTCAAAAGGGATGCCAAGGAATTTAAACTGAACCCATGGAAGAAGCCACTACCACTAATATCCATCTAGCCAAGGAGGTTTGAGACCTAGGGATTGATGGTAGCATTGAGTCTTTCTCCATTTTATAGATGAGATTGAAGCCAAAAAAAAAAATGTAGGAATTCCATAACATTCTTAATTGAATCTTCTTCTTCTTTAAGAGTGAGAAAGGAATCATCTACAAAATGGACATTCAACAACTATCTATTAGATTGACAAAAAGAAATGCCTTTTACCAAACCCTTGGCAATGTAATTAGCTAATAGGTAGATAAATCCTTCTACTGCTAGAAAATATAATGAAGGGGATAAAATACATCCTTTTAGGATAGAACAATGAATTTCAAACCAAGAAGATTAAATGTCATTGATTGTAATACATGACCCAACATCCTAGAAGAGCATATTGACTGTGTAAACAAATTTGGGTCCAAAACCAAAGGCCTTTAGCATGGACATAATAAAGGGCCACTCAATATAGTCATAAGACTTTTCAAAATCAATTTTGACAAATAGAGCTTTTTGATTAGAGACACGAGCCCATTCCATACCTTTCTAGACAAGAATGACATTATCCAAAATGAACTTGTGTTGAATAAAGCTAGTTTGTTCGCTTCTAAAAATTAAATGAATAAAATGTTTGACCCTAAGGGCTAAAGCCTTAGCAAAAATATTATAAGAGATGTTAAGAAGAGTAATAGGTCTCCAATTGGTGATAATTTTAGGGTTACTGGCCTTAAGAATAAACTTAATATTACCCTAATTTATAAGGGGTCCCAAAGAATTAGTTATAATAGCTTCAGAATATATCTTATGAAGATTAGGGCCTATAGTATCCCAAAGAGTGTGGTAAAACTCACACAAGAAACTACCAATCCCTGGAACTTTGTCAATCACCATCTACTTAAATGCCTCATGGAGATCACTAAGAGATAAGGGCCTATCACAAGCAATACTTTGGGAAGTGGAAACTTTACAAAGAACAACTTTAAGGCATTGATTGAGAGTCGCTTATCATCTAGAGAGGAGGCTTGGGATGAAAAAACTCCATGGTAGTGATAAAAAAAAGCTTACAAAATGTTAATAAGTTTGGTAAGCTGAGCATTTCCTTCCTTGAAAGATTTAATTCTATCAACAACTCTTCAAGAAAAGAGAAGGGAAAATAAATCATTAGAGACTTTGTATCCTATTTTTAATCAATACATATGAGATCTTAGCTAAGCTCCTTTGTCCTTGTGAGCTTCCTCCACTTTAAGCTTGTGATGCCAATAGGATACTTGAGTTTGAAGTTAAACATTAAAAGGAGATAGTTTTAGCTCTTGTGACACCCGAAGGTATTCATGGTTTGTATCATTATGCAGATGACACTAGAAAGAGACTATTTATTTACCATAAATATAAAGAATAGTAGAAGTGCAAGTAAGAGCATCTGACCAACATTTGATCCATCCAGTGTCCCCTTCTAGCCAAGGAACCAGGTTCTAGATTCTAATTATATATGCCACTATTCTTTTATGTTTAAGGCAAGCAGCATTGAGATAAAATTGATTCAAAATAGGATTCACTTGAGGCATGGACCAATCAATTTTGAAATAGATAGGGTGGTGATCTAATAAAAAAGTATCAAGGATGACCGACATTGATCGATCATGCACAAGGGCAAAAAAAAGAGATCTTATTGAACTAGAAAAGCTCGATCTAGCCATTGAAGCACCCTATATTCTCCCGATTAAAAATTGGACTAAGTAAACTAGGAAGTATCTAATTTTTTCCTTCGATGATGATTGGGATCAAACACCCTGAGTTTGTTATTCATGTAGAATCAATCATGTCATTCACTAGCACACCAATGCATGGGAAGGTACCCTTCCTTATCCTCAACATATTCCACCATGTTGAAATCACCATAGAGGACCCAATGCACATTAATAAGTGAGTTAACCAACCATATCCATAGTGATGCCCATTCCAAAACATCATTAGAGGCATACAAGTTAGCAAGCCTAATGATGTGATTATTAAAGTAAAAAATGGTCCAAACCACCTAATGGGTGGGGTTTGAACCCCAAGAAATAATGCTTTGATAAAGATGTGGAGTCAATAAAGTGATGACCTCACCACACTAAACTTCATATCCCATAGCCTGAAAAATGGCCCTGGGTCAAAGTATTTGTATTGAGTTCTATAGTAAAAAGCCATAAATTTTAACCTCTTGCAAGTAGAGAACTTTCATACTACTAAAAATCTGATAACTATTATTGGTTGCATACTTATGTAGAGGATCAGTAAGGCCCCAAACATTCTAAGAGTAAACAATCATTAGGAAATGTTGAGGTGCATATCATTCTCCTCTATGAGATCTTCAAGTGCAACAAATTGATTATACATCATCTTGTTTAGCATGTAGTCTAGCATTTTAAATGGTTGTCTCTTATGAGCTATATATTACTCCTCTTTAGGAGAGGGAGAGGGACTTTGAGAATGATAGCACACTAATTTTCAATCCAAAAAGACCAAACTCTATTCTTCCTCTAAGATATTCACCCTAGGAGAGGGTTGTGATGGTGGATTAGAGGGTGGCACCTCAACCAGATAAGCCATTGCTTCTAGTGTATGCACAATCAGAGGTGAAGATTTAATAGGCAAAATAAAAAATTTATCAAATTCTAAGGCATGATTGTTCCCAACAGGTTTGTATGATGAAGCTTGTGGCCCACTACCACCTTTTAAGGAGTTATTCATTTTATTAGTGACTATGGTCCAGCCATCATTGTTGCCATTGTGAGGTTTGGCCTCAGGTCCACCCTTTTCCTAAGAATTAAAATGTGCATACACCATCAAAGGACATTCCTAGATCATGTGGTTTGAGGATTGGCACTAAAAGTATGTATTCATGAGATTGATATATAAAACCTACTAAAAAAATCTATTAGTTTTGATTTGTATATCAATGGAGTCTTTTATACTTTGGGATAAATCCACTTCAACACAAATCCTCTTTTGGGGATTAGCCATAAATAACTTGGTCTACTCATGGCATAGGAGCACCTAATGCATTTTATGAGCAAATCAATAAAACCCCATAAAGGGAGAGGCAAGCCAGGAAACTCAACCCAAATGGGTATTTTCAGCTTTGCTTGTTTTGAAACTTGAAAGTCCTGAGTCTAATGAGAAAAAATAACCAAAGTGTTGTGAATAAACCAAGGACCATGGTTGATAATGGCTTTGCAATGTTCAAGGTTGGAAAAATGAAACAAAAAAAATCCCTTGGTAAGGTTGTAGACTCTTTCCAGTTTCACTCCATGGCCTTGTTAGTGGTTGTGAACCCATTGTTTCAAAAGTCTCTTAGGGTGGACTCAACCCACAAAATAATCAATCAAAGTAAAAATTTCAAAAAAATAGTAGGCTTTGTCAAATTTAGGCATATCCAAAACAACATTGTTGGGAATATGACCAACCCCAGAAGCACACAATTGATTACCAAAATTCAAGCAACTTAATATGCGGAAATAACTAGAATCAACAAGTAACTAGAATCCAGAAATAACACAAGATATGAGAGACAATACACAACTTGTATTAATACTCATACAGAAAAGAATACAATAAAGAAGATGCCACTTCTTCTCCACCACCTCTTTAGAGGCTTCCCACACCTCAAGTGAACAATAATTCTCTCCTCAAAGCTCTCTCTTAGGTCCCAACATCCAACTCAAACACTGAGTTGGTGTTCACCTTATACCTGTGCTCCACGCACTCCACAAGTGCTCCACGCACTCCACAAGTACACACCTATACTCCAAGTAGATCTCTCTTGATACTGCTCCCTATTGTGTTGCTGTCCTATCTGATCTCTAACCTACAGATCAAGCTGGTTCTGCACACCTGTGAACCTTGACCTTGCACACACATACACCTGCATATCAATGATCTTACTTACCATGTAGATCTCCTATAGAAGCCATGCACACCTGATGACCAAGATCATACACTCCTGAAGAACCCTGCTGATTCTCCAATCCAGCACCCACCTTGGTACTGTGGCACTAGGAGGAACACACCATTGCTCTACCTCACACACCGAAGGAGCTTATAACAATGCTCTCTTACTCCCTAGCTACACTTTAACAATACAACCATGAGTCTATTATATGGAACTCATCCAAACAATAATTAGACACCTAGTACAATAATTAGATCCGCAGCTCTCAGTCTATAATTAGCCCTAAGCATGCAAACACTTGGTTCATCAACTGACTGCTTGTAATATACTCACAGTCGAACCACACAGGCGACCGACGCCGGTCCCTATTCGCCTGGGGGTCGCCGACGTCGGCCGATCTCTGACCGACGTCGGTTGCTCTCCTGCCCTATCCTGTCGACGTCGGTTGGCCTGACCGACACCGGTGTCTGTGACACTCAGCAACCCTTCTGCACCCTCCTCCATGTCTGCATCAGTGAAGCTTTTAGCTCCACAATCTAACAAACATTAGGTAATGGAGAGTTAGAATCAACAACATTACCTCATGAAAAAATTTTGGGATGAATTTCCTCAGCTGCTTTAGTGCCATGGTTACTTTTCCTCACTCCAACTTTCTATATGTTCGTGGATGTAAAGAGATAGGCAACAATCCTTTAAAATAGGGTACCCCCTACCACCTAGAGGGTGAATCACCAATCAAAATTAGAAATAAATGTAAACTAAAGTAAAATCCTACCTAGATCTATGACAATCGGTAGTGTGGCATAAAAGCTTAAAGGCTCATCAATGTAGAAATCCAAAACTTAACAACTTTCATCCTCTAGAACCAAATTAAAGGCATATCACACAAATTAGAATTGAGACAAATTATGAAAAAAATGAAAAAGTCAAAATAATTTTGGAAAAAAATTAAAACATTTTTTGAAAAAAAAAGGAATAAGTCAAAATAAACTTTAATAGTATAACACAAAAAGGAAAAAATAAAAATAATTGAAAAAAAATAACTAAAAATAAAAATGGGGAAAATAAGAAAAAAGAAAATGGATTGACCTCCAACTTGAAAATTAGCAAACAACAACTTGGTAAAGTAGGTGGTAAAAATTTGTCATAGCATAATAGATATTGAGTTAGGTTGGTACATTTTTTGTTATTGTTGCGTTAGAGCTAATTTTCAAAAGACATTGAATACTAAGCGTCATGGATTTTTTTCTTACTAGGGAAATCGTAGTCATGTCTCAATGCTTTAAAATAGTTGTGTAGAACCATCTTGTAAGTCCAATTGGGAAAGTTGAGTGGCGGTGCTTTGCCTTCTCCTGATAGATGTATAATTTCTAGATTGTTGATAGTTACATCAATTATTCGAGAATAAATTATCAATAATTTTGTGTTGAAGATGTAACATTTTTTGGGTACTTGCTAAGATCTTTCACGATTGTTGTCCTGAGGACAAGGCATAATTATAGGGACAATGCTGGCAAGAATCTTTATCAAGGTTAGAAAAGTATTCTTGTATACCACACAATCCCAACACATGCCATAATGACAATAAAGATGAAATCTAGACATAATAGAGCAATGGCTCTCTAGGATCCATGTAATATTATAAGGAGCTTCATGGCATATTTCATGTATTTTGGGTAAAAAAAGGAAATTCATCATTGCGAGATAAGGGTTGACATATGTTGTATATGCCCCAACAATTTATAACATCAATAATGGTGATAGATAGATAGATAGAATAAGTAAGTGATAATCGACCTATTTAACATCATACAGAGCTTTGTGGAATATTCCAAGCATTGATATGAAGAATAGACATGCCCAATGTAATTTTTCCTTCATATCTAAATGTTTTGAGCAATTATAGATGCCCCTATTTTGTAATAGGTAGTAGTATATATATATATATATATATATATATTATAGTTTATGAAATGAATAACTATATATACTATAATATATAATTAAATATCTTGTAAGTGGTGTTAATAAGGTAAAGAAGTATATATTAATAGTTACCAAGAGTTATTAAGGAGCAAATGGGTGTAATGATTTCATTTGAAAGGTTATCTAAGAATGTAAACTAGTTATGGAAGAGAACATACAAGGAGTGAGATATATAAGAAGATAAGTATGTAGTGTAAGAGTGAGATTAGAGAAGAGTGTATAAGAGAGATATAAGTAAGAGATAAATAATTTAATAAAATTGTAAATAGTATGGTGTAATGTAATGGATATTAATAATAATGAATAAAGAAAAAATTACAGTAGGAAATCTTGTGTTATGTGTTATATACATAGAATATAGGTAATATGTTAAGTATAACCTAATTAATCTCTTCAAAGTGTATATAGTTAATCTTCTTTGTGTAATATTAGCTCTAGCTTAGGTCACTCAATATCTAAATTAGTACACAACATATGATTTATATTAATAATCACTCACCAATTACATGATAGTGAATTAAAAGGTATATTTTCTCAAAATTTTCTTTTATCCATTAAATACAAAGTGGTCTTAAATACTTATCCATATTTTGATGATATTTTTCATGTGGTTATATACTATGAGATCAATATTTTAGAGTCCAACATATTTAAATATGGGTCAATTCCACACCTCTAGTAGAGCCAAATTCCAAGGCAAATCAACTTTTAAGTTAAGATTAGTGAAGATAACTTACAACCTAAGAAGTACCCACCCAATAATTTATTATTATCACAACAAAATGAACATATAAAATTTACAATATTGAGTGAAAGTCCTCAAAATGTTCTTAAAAGATTACTTGATTGCAATATCATTACTTTATCTCCTATAAGAGAAAATGATTCATTAAGGCCCTTACCTAAGAACTATGACACTAATTCATATTGTGAATGATATATATTCCCAAAACATTTTTCAAATAGATGCATTATGTTTAAAAATAAGATCAAATACCTCATTAAAAATAATCAAATTTAATTAGAGTATGATAAAATTACTTTAAATAAATCAATGGCATTGCCAAATCAACACTAAAAAATATTCAAAAATCCTCTTAAAAATCATGAAATTCAATCCAAATACCAATGAAATGTTCATATGATAGCTCAAAAACAACTATAACAAGACTATAATGCTCATCCACTTCATATGGAAAAATATCCTCCTCCAATTATATTCTATGATCATGAAATCCAAAGGATTAATCTAAAAAAGGATGAATTTTCATTTGATCTTTCATTGATACAAATTATAGGATAACAAATGGATTATGATTAATAATGATCCAAATATAAATATGTGCACAAAATAATTTGCTAGTAGTCTTGAATATGCTTAAATAAATTTAGCTAGTATTATAACAATTATCAAATGATATGATAAGATTGCCTGGAAACCACTTGGAGGCATTAACTTACCTATCACATTGGGTCCTAATAGCTTATTGTTTTTGTTTCATGTATTAATATATAATTCAATATATGATGCATTGGTTAGATGACCATGGCTTAATCAAATGAAAATAATTTCGTCAACATTACCCTAATGTTTAAAATATGTTCATAACAATAAAGTGATTTCCATCCAAGACATTACCTATGATCCTCCACCACAAGATCAATATGAGGTGTTACCTAAAGAGATACCAAAGAAGCAATTAATCATAAGACCTAAAATAATCACTATTAAATTTTTAGAAAATACTCATCTGAAAACCAAAGTAATCTCATAACAACCTCTTACACATATATAAGATAAAACACCTACAAAATGTCTAATTTGTCAAGCTAATATTTAGATAAGGGAGTGTGGTAATTTACAAGAGAATACAAAAAGTAACATAATTTCTTGAAATTTAGGAATGATTACAATGACAATGATTATAATGATGATTATTAAATTGATGATTCCTATAGTGTTGATGATTATATTAATGATGATAATGTATTATCTTTCTTAGATTCATGGGTATCTAGACATCCTAAACTTTCCCTTGAGGACCTAGACATCTTGAAATTTCCCTTAAAGATAGGAATACTTCCACTTATATATAATATGAAGATACTTCATCCAAAATTATTAGATAACCTTATTTTATAATCCCATATGTTTGTACCCAAGCCATATCTATTTCTTGAGCATAGTTTCTTTTCTTGTCATTTCCTTGTTTACTTGGTTTTTCTTTGCTTGCTTATGTTTCCTTGCCTCTTCTTTCATTTTTATTTTGGATTCTGGGATTCCTTGTATCTTCATTAGTCATGTTCTATGTTCATTACCCACTTGGGCCTTCCTTCAATTTTAATTTCTTCTAGCTTTCTTATGTTCTTTCTCTATTCTTTTTTGAATTTATAGGATACATTCTTCTTTCTTGGCCTTTATATTTGAGTTTTAGTTTATTGGTGGCTCCCTTCTCCACTTATTCTCATGTAATATATGATTATAGTTTCATATTTTCTATTTGGTTATTTAGGCTCCATTTTTCATATACATATGTGTCATTCTCCTAGCCTCTTCCTTTTACTTGGTTGCGCTAACTTTTTGCTTATGACCCCTACCTTTGTGTATTATTTCTTGTCCTAAAATTCTTTATGAACTTGCTTGTGATGACAACACATTCTATGTTGAATCCACATTTCATATTCCATTACATCTATAAGGGAAGTTTTATGTTAGTAGGGATCCCTCTATTCTTCTTTCTTCTTAATTTTACCCATTGTTAGGGTGTGGAGCTAAAAGCTTCACCAAGGAGCATACTTAAACAGGTTCGGGTCTACACAGACGCCGGCGTCGGTCAGGAGCGACCGACATCGGTTAGTAGCAGTTGCAGAGGCGCCGACGTCGGCAATATGGTCGGCCGGCGATGGTCACAGGCGAACAGGCAGGAACCGACGTCGGTTACCTGCGTGTCCAGAAATCTATTTCCGTGGATAGCAGCGAGTGTTTGCATGATAAGTTTGAGTCGTGGACTCAAGCTTGCGTCTCTATTATTAGCAATATTATTTTTAGAGCCCTTGTTCAAGAGGCTTAATTGTTTGTTGTAAGAGCATGCTCAAGTTTCCTATTTCTATATGTAGGAAGATCTTCTTAGCTTAGAATTGTAGTGTGTAAGAGAAGTGTAGAACTGTAATAGTAGAACATTGTGAATGTTTGAAGGACAGTACAGAGTTGCATCAATCCAGGTTGTTGGATTTGAGTGTACTTGAGAGAGAGCTCTTGAGGAATAGAGATCTAGTGAGAGATCTTGTGTGCATCTGAGAGAGGTGTGGAAGAACGAAGTTTCTTCAAATTGTATTCCTATTGTAAAGAGTTTCAATACAAGTTTTCAGGGTGTTTTCTTGTATATCTTGTTCCGTGCTATTTATCATTTCAGTTACTTATCTATCTAATTTATTTCCGCGTTTATTGCTTTCACAAGTGTAATCTATTGTTGGTTTGATCCCCCAACAAGTGGTATCAGAGCCTTGGTTACAGGTTACAGATTACAGGTTGCTCACAGGGTTTCTGCAGGAATTTCTGTTTGAGTGGGAGAAGCAATGGCAGAAGAAAGTAAGCTGAGAATGGAAAAGTTTAATGGTAAGAACTACCAACATTGGAGAATGCAGATAGAGGACTATCTGTATCAGAAGGATCTCTACTTACCGTTAGGTGGGATAGCAAAGAAGCCCAAGGACATGGAGGATGAAGAATGGGAAGTTCTTGACAGAAAGGCTCTTGGGTCTATAAGACTGAGTCTAGCCTCCACTGTGATATCTAATTTGTCACAGGCAAAAACAACGGTAGAGTTGATGACCACGTTAGCAAATATGTATGAAAAACCCTCAGCTTCAAATAAGGTATATCTTATGAAGCAATTATTTAATTTGCATATGAATGAAGGTGGATCTGTTTCTACTCATCTGAATGATTTCAATGGAATTGTTAATCAGTTAAGTTCTGTCAATATTGTATTTGAAGATGAAATAAAAGCTCTTTTGATATTATGTTCTTTGCCTGAAAGCTGGCATGCCTTAGTAATGGCAGTTTCTAATACTGCATCTACATCAAACATTTTGAAAGTAGAGGATGTGGTTAGTGTTATCTTGAATGAAGAAATACGCAGGAAAAGCACAGAAGAGACATCTGGGAACGCTTTAAATTTTGAGAGCAGGGGAAGGCAAAAAGAAAAGAGCAAGAGGAGATCAAGATCTAAGTCTAAGGTGAGAGGAAGATCCAAATCCAGGAATGGCAGGAAGCCACAATGCTGGAACTGTGGAAAGATGGGGCACATAAGCAGAGATTGTTGGTCAAAGCCTAAGGAGGACAACCAGCACGAAGGAAAGGAAGAAGCCAAGGTTGCAGGTATTGCACAGGATGCTTTAATTTTCTCTTTGCATAATAACATAGAATCTTGGGTATTAGATTCTGGTGCATCTTTTCATGCTACCCCTAACAGAGAGTATTTCAGTGACTATATCCATGGAGATTTTGGAATAGTGTACTTAGGGGATGATGAGCCTTGTAAGATTACTGGCAAAGGTAAAGTGCAGCTAAAGATGCAGAATGGCAACACATGGGTGTTGAGAGAAGTGATGCATGTTCCTAGTTTGAAGAGAAATTTGATTTCTGCAAGTAAGCTAGGTGATGAGGGTTGTACAGTAACTCTCACAGCAGATTCTTGGAAGGTGACCAAGGGTGCACTAGTTATGGCCAGAGGTAAGAGAGAAGGTACTCTCTATTTGTGTAATTGTGTTACTAACAAATCTCCTTCAGTTTTATCTACTTCAGGTGTGGATTGTAAATTGTGGCACTCAAGGCTTGGCCACATGAGTGAGAAGGGGATGTCAATACTTAAGTCTAAAGGTATGCTTTTAGATTTGAAAAGTATGGATCTAGAATTTTGTGAGCATTGTGTATTTGGAAAACAGAAAAGGGTTAGTTTTCTCAAGACCGGGTCTACTAAGAAAAGGCAGAAGTTGTAGCTTGTTCACACAGACGTGTGGGGACCGGCTCAGGTAGCTTCTATTGGCGGATCACGGTACTATGTTACATTCATAGATGACGCCACAAGAAAGGTATGGATCTACTGTATTAAAAAGAAATCTGATGTTTTTGAGACTTTTAAGTTTTGGAAGGCTATGATTGAGAATGAAACAGGCAGAAAGTTAAAGTGCCTGAGATCTGATAATGGCGGTGAGTTTTGCAGTCTTAAGTTCAAATTGTATTGTTATACACAAGGAATCCGTAGGCAAAGGACGGTTCCAAGGACACCTCATCAGAATGGTATTGCTGAAAGGATGAACAGAACTATCATGGAGCGTGCAAGATGTATGAGATTGCATGCAGGGTTGCCCCTAGTGTTTTGGGCAGAAGCAGTGGACACCGCAGTGTACCTGATTAACAGAGGACCCTCTACAGCTCTGGATGGTGGAATTCTAGAAGAGGCATGGACAGTTAAAAAGGTAGATCTCTCATATCTCAAAGTTTTTGGTAGTGAAGCCTTTGTGCATATAGATAAGGAAAATAGAAAGAAGCTTGATCCTAAGTCTATGAGGTGCACGTTTATAGGCTATGGCTCAGATGATTTTGGTTTTAGATTTTGGAATCTAGGAACTAACAAGGTAATCAGGAGTCGTGATGTTGTTTTCAATGAAAGAGTGATGTACAATGATCAGATAAGGAAGCTGGATCAATCTGGGCAGAGCAATAGTGGATTGGATGAAGTTATGGTCCAAAATGAGCTTGCGGGAAAAGGAAATAATCACTTGCAGGAAAACACAGAGACCGACGTCGGCAAGGTTGGAACCGGCGTCGGTAGTACAGAGACCGATGTCAGTCATATAGAGACCGATGTCGGCAGACCAGGCACCGAGGTCGGTCAGGCAGAACCGACGACGGCGAGTGACAGGTCTACAGGTGGCCGAGGTCGGTCACTGTCAGAAAATTTGGGTGGACAGATTGTTGAAAACAAGTCCAAGACACCCACCAGGAGGTCTGAAAGGGTAAGTAAGCCTCCAATTAGATATTCTCCTTCCTTATATTATTTATTGCTAACTGATGGTGGAGAACTAGAGAGTTTTAAAGAAGCATTACAGGTGGAGTCCAGGAGTAAGTGGGAGCGTGGCATGGTTGAGGAGATGGAGTCCTTAAGAGAGAACCAAACATGGGATTTGGTTGAATTGCCAACTGGTAAGAGAACACTGAAGAACAGATGGACCTACAGGTTGAAGGAAAGTGAGGATGGACAAATGCGATATAAGGCCAGATTATTGGTAAAAGGATTTGCACAAAAGCCAGGTATTGACTTTGGTGAAATTTTTTCTCCGGTTGTTAAGATGACTTCTATAAGGGTTGTATTGTCTTTGGTTGCTTTTGAGGATTTGCATCTCGAGCAGCTAGATGTTAAGACAACATTTCTTCATGGATATTTGGATGAGGAAATCTATATGGAACAGCCAGAAGGTTTCGAGGTCAAGGGTAAGGAGAAGTTTGTGTGCAGGTTAAAGAAAAGCTTGTATGGCCTCAAGCAAGCTCCAAGGCAATGGTACTTGAAATTTGACAGGTTTATGACTGAGCATGGCTACAGTAGGTGTCAATCAGACCATTGTGTATATTTCAAGAGATTTGATAATGGTAGATATATTATTCTATTGTTGTATGTAGATGACATGCTGGTTGCAGGGTCTCACATGCAGGATATCTCTGAGCTTAAGGTGAAGTTAGCTCAAATGTTTGCTATGAAGGATTTGGGAGCAGCGAAGAAGATCCTTGGCATGAGCATTAGGAGAGACAGGAAAAATCACAGGTTGATATTGTCTCAAGAAGATTATGTGAATAAGGTGTTGGAGAGGTTTAATATGCAGGATGCAAAACTGGTAAGTACACCTATGGCTGGACATTTTAAGCTAAGCAAAGAACAATGTCCCAATTCACATGATGAGGTAGAGTACATGAGTATGGTTCCATATTCTTCCGCAGTAGGGAGTTTGATGTATGCAATAGTGTGTACTAGACCAGATATTGCCCAAGCAGTGGGAGTAGTAAGTATGTATATGGCCAATCCAGGTAAGGAACATTGGAAGGCAGTTCAATGGATCCTTAGCTATCTGAGAGGAACCAGCAATAGGCATTTATGCTATGGAGGTTCAGATACTTCTCTACATGGCTATGTAGATTCAGATATGGCAGGGGATTTGGATGGCAGGAGGAGCACCACAGGTTATGTTTTTACTGTAGGTGGAACAACGGTTAGTTGGATATCTAAGTTGCAGAAGGTTGTAGCCTTGTCAACTACAGAAGCAGAGTATATTGCAGCTATAGAAGCTAGCAAGGAGATGATATGGATGACATGGTTCATGGAAGAGCTTAGAAGGGAGCATGGGAGTTACAGATTGTATAGTGACAGTCAGAGTGCAATCCATTTGGCTAAGAACTCAGCTTTTCATTCTAGAACCAAGCACATACAGCTAAGGTACCACTTCATACGGCAGGTATTGGAAGATGGTGAGTTGAAGCTGGAGAAAATTCATACAGACAAGAATCTTGCTAATATGCTAACAAAGCCGGTTACTAAGGAGAAGTTGAACTTGCATTCAACTTCTATTGGTCTTCATAATTGAGTTGAAGATGGAGGAGCTAGAAGATGATGCTGTACAGGTTGGTGCAGCTGGTTTATCTCCAAGTGGGAGATTGTTAGGGTGTGGAGCTAAAAGCTTCACCAAGGAGCATACTTAAACAGGTTCGGGTCTACATAGATGCTGGCGTCAGTCAGGAGCGACCGACGTCGGTTAGTAGCAGTTGCAGAGGTGCCAACGTCGGCAATATGGTCGGCCGGCGACGGTCACAGGCGAACAGGCAGGAACCGACGTCGGTTACCTGCGTGTCCAGAAATCTATTTCCGTTGACAGCAGCGAGTGTTTGCATGATAAGTTTGAGTCGTGGACTCAAGCTTGCGTCTCTATTATTAGCAATATTATTTTTAGAGCCCTTGTTCAAGAGGCTTAACTGTTTGTTGTAAGAGCATGCTCAAGTTTCCTATTTCTATATGTAGGAAGATCTTCTTAGCTTAGAATTGTAGTGTGTAAGAGAAGTGTAGAACTGTAATAGTAGAACATTGTGAATGTTTGAAGGACAGTACAGAGTTGCATCAATCCAGGTTATTGGATTTGAGTGTACTTGAGAGAGAGCTCTTGAGGAATAGAGATCTAGTGAGAGATCTTGTGTGCATCTGAGAGAGGTGTGGAAGAACGAAGTTTCTTCAAATTGTATTCCTATTGTAAAGAGTTTCAATACAAGTTTTCAGGGTGTTTTCTTGTATATCTTGTTCTGTGCTATTTATCATTTCAGTTACTTATCTATCTGATTTATTTCCGCATTTATTGCTTTCACAAGTGTAATCTATTTTTGGTTTGATCCCCCAACACCCATTAATTTTATTTTAGTTTGATTAATTTCTTTGATTGTCTCATGTTTTTTGAAATTTATTTACCTTCTTCTTTGAGTGTGGCATGGGTTCACAAATTGATACATTAGTATTATCAACCTTTGATAGAGTATATATATTGTTTACACATGTGTTATTGATGTTTTTTATGATTTATATACATGACTTCGAGGTTTACACATGATTATGGATTCATAGTTTTCAAGGGTGATCTTGGAGGACAATTCCTAGCAGTGCTTTAGGTTATATCTTTCCTAGTTTCCTTTATCATATTAAGCTTTCATATGGTTTTACATTTCCTAATTTATCTTGTGTAGTGTATACTTTGGTGTGTTTAGTTTCTTATATGTTGTTTGATGTGTTTCCCCGATATGATTATTGTATAACATGCCTCTACAATTTAGATTTTGCTTGATGTCTTTGCTTCATATATTTTTTTGGTCAACTTATATTATTTCTCTATTATTGATGTTTTCATTATACAATCTATGTCACACACTTCTGCTTGTTTAATTTGTGTGCCACTGATTTATCTACTTATAATTATTACTTTGTGTGTGGTGTGTGCTTAATTAGAATTTGGTGTTTATTCCATATTTTTTTTATTTATATTGATATATGATGAGTGTTATGATAAATATCATGCATAATGTTCCTTGATTTTCAATTATCCATAGAATTTATGTGTTCTTATTTATTTTCTTAATTTTCCATGATTAATATAATCCATATATTATGCCAAGGCTCCATTTATATGATTTTCATTTATATATTTTCTTCTAAATGCTTATATTTGTGCCTACTATTATTGTGTTTCATTAATTACATGTTTTCAATTGGGGGAATACTACTATTGTGATTACATCAACTTACATTATCCACATTGGGGACATGATACTTATACACCTACATTGACTATATATTTCCCACACAAGGAAAACATATTATAATTATGCTTATAACTTGCCCATATAGGGCCAACTTATTACTAATTTTACTACATTACTTTGACTTAGACGCACATGTCAAGTTACTTATTAAATACATGATTTCATGATGAAATATTACTATGATTACACATTGGTGTTTTTTAATATTTTTCACTATTAGTGTAGTGCTTTTTCCCATTGGGTTTTGCTTGCACGGCCTTATGGCCATTCTATGTCAATTAAGCTTCCTTAGGTTAGTTATAAAAGGGTCACATAGGATAATTATATTTTAATGTAATTATTTAATTAGAAAATTATAGGCTCCCTCATGTTGCCTTAATTTTCTTTATATATACCCCACTTTTATTTTTTGGAAGGTTAGACAGGTTAATGCAAATATATGCAAGAAACCATATTTTGCAATATTTCCATGTGAAAACAAGCTTCTTCCTCATTTGCAATTTATATGTGATTTCATTACTTTATACATATATTTGCTTAATCTTTTGTACAAGGATCCAAGATCGTGGCTAATCCGATATGGTATCAGAGCCATTTTCGATAGTATTACAACAATCTTTGTGGTAAAATCTTGCTACATTCATTATTCTAGCGAAAAGAAGGGTTTGGTGAGATTATTTAGAGAATCCATGCAAAAATTTCTACTAGATCTTGAGATCTCAAAACCAACTACGCCATTGGTTTTAGAAGGTGCCAAAACCTTAAGATCAACTGTAAACTTGATCTAGTTCTGGAACAATCAAAACTTTCTTTTTTTTGGCATCTGAAGGCCTCATTTTTATTTGTAAGAAAAATACATACTTCCTATGTTGCTGTGCAAAAATGCCTTATGGGTTTTGTTCCTTGGGTTGAGATCTCAAATGGGTCTCTTTCAAAAAAATTATTACTAAAGTATTTTGGACATTTTTAGCTTGCCTCGGTTTGCATGTCTTCATCTCTATGTCACTCAGATCTACCTCATGTTGTGTGTATTAGAGAGTCTGTTGACCAATTCAAACTTTTAGAGGGTGATCACTTATCTATAGACCAATTCAGGTTTTAGAAGTTGCTTTACTTACAATCTGAGAAGTTAAGGACTCTAGAAAGCCTAGATAACATTGGGAAGACCAAATCAAGTTTTTGAAGGATCGTTAATTCAAAGGCCAATTACTTCTCAAGTAAAGTAGTCTGGAAAACCCAAATTACACTAGGAAGACCAAATCAGGTTTTCAAAGGGTCTTTACTTCAAAATCCAATTACTTCTCAAGTAAAATAATCTGGGAAACCTAGATTACATAATGAAGACTAACTCAGGGTTTGGAAGGGTCATTACTACTCGACTTATTCTGTAGGCTCAAGACTTCAGGTCTATGAGAGTAACTACGTACAAGAAACTCAAGTAAGTAGTGTTCAAAAACATGAGTAAGTTATATCTTCGAGAGCTGAAGTTTCTAAGGTTAGTAATTACATATAGGAAACCCGAAGTAATTAGTGTTTGAGAACCTGAAGTGTTTTTTTCTTTTTCAGTAAAAAACACAAGTCTGGATTATAGTTTTCCATTTTTGGAAAGGGTCTAGGAATATGTGAAGTAAGAACTTGTAAGTGCCATAACTTTCAATCCATAGCTCCTTTTTGGGTGCTATTTTTTTGAAAGTGCATATTTTTCAATATTTACACATTGGTGATATTATTTTAGAATTTTTGTAAAATCCATTTTATTCATGGTGTAATGGCTTAAAACTCATGTCAAATTTTTTATACCTCTCTTCTTGGATGCATTATCGACCGAGCTTGATGTCCCTCTCATAATCTCATACACTAATTAATCATAGATGCATTCTCGATGGTGCTTGACATCCAATATTGAGAATGTGTTGTATTATAATTTAAGGGGGGATATTATTGATAGTTCAAGGGGGTACTTGTACTGTGTGAAATATATTACTTACTTTCATTTTAATTCTATAAATTATCTAAATATAATCTACACTCACACCATGTAACTACATTAAATGAAAGTCTAAAATGCAGCTTGTCTTGAGAGGTAAAGGACCCTTCAGATCACTATGGGTGAGGAAACTGAGCCATCTAAAGTTGAAAAAAAGGTTAAGTGTTACAACATATGTGACAAGGCCTATGGATTATTATGCCTATCAATGTCTCTCAACTTCCTATTTCATTTTGAATTTGAAAAACTCCCAACAAAGTTTGGTCCATCCTAGATAATCTTTTTAGAGTGCAGGACATCATGAGGGGTCGTGAGCTACAGAATGAGCTCATCACATTGAGCCCAGGTGACTATGACACCCTAAAAGACTTCTTTACAAAGTGTAAATCATTGATACTATAGTTGAAATAATGTGGCATTGAGAAAATAGATGACCAGTTGATTCCATTCATGCTTATAAAATTGGGTCATGATTATTTAGTTTTCATCTCTACATTTCATGCTACCAAATATGCACTTGGATCCACTTATAAAATTCCATCATTTCACGAGGTTGTTGTTGATCTGACTCCAGAATAAGATAATTTTGGTTCAAATGGGTGCTTTGAAGTCTTCAAAATCACATGCCTTGATTGTAAATCAGGACAAAAAGAAGCCTTCTAGCAGTGGCAAATAGGAGAAGAAACAATCTAAACCAGATCATGAGCATAAAAAGAATAAAAAAATAGATCTCAAGCCTAAGGCATCATCAAATGAGTCCTCCTCAAGAAAGAAACCTAATAAGGACAAACTCAAATGAAAATTTTAAAATAAACTTGGGCATTATGAATCTCAATGCATGAAAAAGAAGATTGACACCTTGACTAAGATGCTTGAGAAGAATAACATCAATTTTCTTGAATCCTCAACTCAGAACACATCCACACAAGATTTTTCAAAGTTTAAAGACAACAAAAAGGGCAAAGACAAGGAAAAGGCACTTGTCACTATAGTTTCTCATCCTTCAACTTGGGTTATTGACTCAGGTGCTTCCTATTACATGGCCTCCTCAAAAGATCTATTTTCAAAAATAAAGCCATGTTCTATGACTTCAATTCTCATGGGTGATGGCACTTCGGCAAAAGTTAGTGGTAAAATATTAGTTGAAGTAATTAATGGGATCTTCAATGATGTTTTGTGTGTTCCTTCACTATCCACCAATCTTCTATCAGTGTACCAAATCACTCACATAGGTGCAAGGAAGTGAGTTGAGTTCACACTCGATTCATGGTTATCAAGGAGCTGCATAGTGACACCATAGTGGATTATGGGAAGGAAAATCATCAGTCTAGGCTATATACCTTCTCACAATTTGCCCTAGATCAACCCTCAATTGCACTACTTACTCATGTAGATAGAGTGAGAAAACTATGGCATGAATGGTTTGGCTATTAAACTACCATTACCTAGAGCAACTCAGTCATCAAGACATGGTTTCAGGGTTGCCTAAATTCAAATTATTAGATGGCCTATGTAATGGTTACATTCTTGGAAAGCATCTAGAAGATAAATATGACAAGGGTAAAGTAAGGAGAGTCAAACAAAAGTCATAGATTATCTACAATGACATATTAGGTCCATTTTCAAAACCTTGATTCAACAAGATTAGATACATGCTGACATTCATCGATGAATTTTTGAAGTAAACCTGGGTGTTTTTCTTAAAAATAAGTCTGAGGTCTTTGATCACTTCAAGGACTTCAAGGCACTTATGGAGAAGCATTCAAATTGTTCCATCAAAATTTTAAGGACTGAAAATGGTGGAGAGTATATCAATAATAGGTTTGAATAATTTTGCACATCAGATGGGATTCAGATACAACACACAATTCTATATAGTCCTTAGTATAATGGTGTGGCTAAATGTAAGAATCATTCCTCAAAATAAATGACCAACTGCATGCTTCAATCAAAGTCTCTTGCTCCTCATTTTTGGGCCAAAGTAATCAACTATGCATGCTACATTAAGAATCATGTTCCACATAAAGCCTTCAAAGGAATCACTTATTTTGAAGCTTGGAATGGTCATAATCCCCCAGTGGATCACTTTCGAGTGTTTGGATCACCAACAATGACCTGTGTTCCCAAGAAGAAATGTAAGGCAATGGACCCTCAGAGTCAATCTTGATCTTTGTGGGGTATTCAGAGGGTGTTAATGGATATAGGCTTCTCCATCTTAAAACTTATAAGTTTTTCATAGAAAGGATTGTCAAGTTTCAAGAGGGCCCACCTGAACTCAGTACTGGCACTCCAGACTCTTCATAAGTCTCACTAGACATTGATTCCACCTTAGACAGTGACTTGGATCCACCTCAAAATCCTCTTGATGATCAAGATGATTCTTCTTTAAATTTAAGTGATGAGATCAGTGATGAGGATTCTCCTCCATCTCATACTCACTCTTTAGATGATGATGACTCACCTCCTGATTCTCCAATATCATACAATTTAGGTCCCACTTGGGCCAAACAGAGTCTTCAAAGTGCTAGAAAAAGGGATAGAAATCCATAAGATACAAGGTAGACATGTTCACAATTTTAAGGGACTTCACATGCCTATCTGGGCATTGCCTTATATCCATAAATCTTTCATGAGGCATCTAGCATTCCAAAATGGGATTTTGCTATGCAAGAAGAGTATAATTCCCTAGTCATGAACAAAGTATGGGACTTGGTCCCTCTTCGTAAAGGATGAAAATTGGTCTATTGCAAATGGGTTTATCAGAATAAGTTTGGTGTAGATGGGTCTATTGATAAGTACAAAGCTCATCTAGTTATATAGAGGTTTTCTCAGGTGCCTAGCATAGACTACACTAAGACTTTTACTCATGTAGCCAAGATGACATCTATCAGACTCACTCTAACCATCATAATCATAAATCGATGGGATGTTCACCAAATGGATGTCAAGAGTGATTTTATACATGGTGAAATCAAAGTAGAGATCTACATGGAGTAACCACAAGGATTTTTGAAAGATTACTCCTTGGTCTACAGACTTAGGAAATATATTTATGGACTCAAATAGGTCCCTCAAGCATGGTATGCCAAGATGGACTCCTTTCTCCTCACAGTTGGGTTTAGTAGATGCCACTCTCATCCAGATGCAGGATGATTATCTGTTAATCCTATTTCTCTATGTGGATGACTTGCTGATTATAGGGAGTGCATGATCATCCATCTCAATAGTGAAAACTGCACTTTTAGATAGATTTTCAATGACAAACATAGAATTATTGCATTACTTTTTCATGATTGAAATCATTCGAACAAATTTTGCGGATAACTTTATCACAATCCAAGTATTCTCTTAATTTAATTGTGAGGTTTAACATGGTTGATTGTAAGCCAACTCCTATTCCCTTCTTGTCTGGGGTGAAGCTTGAGGCTGATTGTCCTACACCATTGGTTGATGTAACTCTATATCAACAACTTATGGGTAGTCTTATTTATCTCACATGCACTAGACCTGACATATCCTATGCAGTTGGTATGGTCTCCCAATTTATGCAAGAGCCACATGAACTGCATTGGAAAATAATTAAGCAGATTCTACACTACATTCAGGGTTCACACAACTATGGGATACATAACATAGTAGGAAAAAAGATTGATTTAATTGGATACATAGATTTAGATTGGGCTAGAGATATTCAAATTCAAAATTCCAATTTAGGCTACAATTTCTCACTTAGTTAAGGTCCAATAAGTTGGTCAAGAAAAAAGTAACATGGAATTACTTTATCACTTATAGAGGTAGAATACATAGGGGTTGTCAATGCCATCCGAGATAATCTAGTTTCAAAGGATTCTCACTGAGTTTGGTATTCAGTTTTATAAGCGAACAATCATCTACTATGACAACCAAAGCACTATCCAAATTTGCAAGAATCCAGTTCTCCATTAAAGGACCAAACACATAGAGATTCACATGCACTTCATCATGGAGCTTATCAATGACTAAATCATTGATCTTCAGTACTATCCAACATTAGAGCAGATTGAAGATATTCTGACCAAGCCTTTCATAGAGAGTAAATTTGTTCATCTATGGGCTCTCATTGGGGTTAGGGCTGCTCCACCTTCATCTTCCTCCTATGGAGGTTCTTCACTATGTACTTGGGTACCTCATTAGGATTTCAATGCTGGGACCCAATTCTCATCTCACATAAGCTACACTTAAGGGGAGGTGTTACTGTAGTGCTTTTTCCCATTAGGTTTTGCCTACATGACCTTATGGCTATTCTATGTCAATTAAGCTTCCTTAGGATAGTTATAAAAGGGTCACATAGGCTAATTATATTTTAATGTAATTATTTAATTAAAAAATTAGAGGCTTCCTCATGTTTCCCTAATTTTATCTATATGAACCCCAATTTTCCTTTTTGGAAGGTTAGACATGTTAATGCAATTATATGCAAGCAATCATATTTTGTAATATTGCCATATGAAGACAAGCTTATTCCTCCTTTGCAATTTATTTGTGATTTCGTTGCTTTATACATAGATTTTCTCAATATTATGTGCAAGGATCTAAGATCGTGGCCAATCCAACATGCACATGGTATGTATAATTCATTTATTTTGAGATATGTGATTCATAAGTTCATCTCACACCTTAAAAGAGGGGCATATGATCTATTTGTTTTACCTCTCTAATATTCTAGTTATAATGTTATATAATATACTTTCTTTTCTCCCATATAAAAAACATTTTTGATGAAAAGGTGTAAAAGAGATATTACACTAAGTAAAAATAAACTAACTCATCAAAATTGGGAACTTAAGAAAATATGATCTAAATACAAAAGATAAAGATTTGCCTATGTGCTAAGAATTAAAATTACCTAGAGGGATTGATAATTTACAAGGGAGTTTACAAGCACATGCCTAATTTATAACTCACCTAGACTCTAATAGAGGTTGGAAATGTTAAGAACAAGGCCCATAAGTAGTTTTGAATAACATGTAAAAAGTAAATTGTTGTCTATTGTAGCGACTAGAATCATGTTGTGCCCATAATGATCAACTAGAATTAGATTATTTTAATTTTGACAAATTATCTCAAAAGTGGAAATCTTGTTTTGAAAGTTTATAATTGATCAAGTAGATTTGAAAATTCATTCTTGATTGCTTGACGAAAACCTCCTTTATATGAATGAATTGGTGTGAAACTATAAAATGTCTTCTCATTTCCTCAAGCCTTAATATGTGCTTATAAGACCTTGAGAAGACATAAAAATTAGGTTTTGTTTTAGGGGTCTGCCTCATTTAGTCCCTACTTTATGATAGTTTAGAAATCAACACTTATGCATGTTAATAATCATGTCTATGTATACGATAGTCCGATCCTGTGTCCCTAGGATATGAGATGTAAGATTAAACTAAGGTGAGATTGACATGATCTTTCACCAATGTAATATTCTTATTTGGGTACAAGTATTAAATAATAAATATTTAATGCAATATCTAAGTATATTAATTATTATTATGTAAGCATAGGACGGGATTGATTATTATATTAAATGTAATAGGGTGTTTGTGTGTTTATAGACTTATTGAATTAAAATTAACACCTTATTAGTGCATAATTCAACCAAATAGAAAAGAGAAAATTGAAAATTAGGCACAGTGAAACATGGAGATCATAGGGAAGAAGGGCCAAAGGACCCACAATAGAAACAACCACTATCATTTTTTTAAAAGTGGTTAGAGCATTATCAATATGTTTAGATGGTGATAATGATGAAGAAAGTCCTAAAAATAGAAACCTATTGAGCTATAAGAACATCTTAGAGCATATCGAGGCAAAAAATGATAGATCAAGATATTTTTAGGAACACATAGTGATAAAGTAAGGCAATATGGGGCTTAACAGAAAGGAAAATGCATCAATAAAATTTTAGTATGAACCAATGATCTATATCTATGGAAACACAATAATAACATTGGAATTATAAGTGTTGTACCCAAATTAGGTGTCTAAAAGAAGCAACCACATGGTGGTGCATAACATAATCAAAATTTTCTCCTCAACAAGATGCATACTTAGAGGCAACACAAATTCCTAAACATGGACGTAATAGAGATGAATTAATAGTTTCCACACAACCAAGAGTATTTTTTTTATATTTTATTTATTTTTATTGAAAAATATATTTTATTTTTTCATTTCAATAGCTCCTTAATTTTGGACATACATATTGATTCAATTGAAAAAAATACCTTATGTTTATAGGTACATAGGTTTATATATTTATGATAGAAGAGGGTGGAATTTTTTCTCAAATCTTCAAGACTTTTTTCAAAAGCAATCAAGACACAGACTAGATTTTTAGGAGTACATGTTTTCTTGTTATTTGTGTAAGTCACATGATTTTTAATTTAAGAGCAAGTGATATATATTTTCATTTTGAATTTCATATCACTATCATTCCTATACTAACTTTGAGAACTCTTATAAATTTCAGCTAGAAAATATTTTGTGATTCACCCTAGGTACACTTATTTGTTTACTTTGATATTCATACACACACACATATCAACATGGGGTATCATGTAGACACCTAATATTGGTTGAGGTCATTTTTTAATATATTTTTACATATATTTAGTGTCAATGCATGTTTATAAATTATCATTTCATATTAAGCTCTTATTTTCACATGTTTTTCATGTTCTAGTCCCATTTTCTTCCGTTTCTATTTTTTTATCTCCTTTTTTATTTTTTCCTTTTTCCCTTTGCTTTATAGCCTTTGATTAAGAGTGTAGTAGTTGATGAGGCCCAAAATGATCCTCCTTATAATGCTTTTTTTGTCATGATATTTACACCCCTTGAATTCCTACTTTGTTAATATGCATATATATTATAAATTGTGTGTGTGTGTAAACTTAATATTGGTTTAATATAATAGATTTACTAGTATGATTAAATGGTTTAAATGTTTTGGTGTTATTAATGCTGAATAAAGTGCAAAATTATATTGGTTTTATGTTTTTCCTCTTGTAGCCACTGTGGTCAGATCACTCATAGCCGCTTATTGACTAGCACCAACCACCCGTAGCAACTGGTTGTGTCAACCTATAGCAACAAATGTAGGTGGTTATGAGCCCAATCATGAAAAAATAAGATAACATGTTATTTATAACCATTGCAGACATATTTTTTAAGCATAAATAATCACATACACAGTTAGAAAACTGTTGCTAATCCATTATGCCTCCATTAGACCGTTTTTGGTTGTTTCTACATTACAAATGGAAATTTTGTTTTCAACCATCTTTAAAACTATTTTTATTTATTTTTATTTAGTTTATTATGATATCATATTTTTAACATATAGGATTTTTCATCTAATTATACCTTTCCCTCACTTATATAAAGAAGATTTACAAATTGTAGAATAACTAGAATCTAGATTTGAGATTTTGGAAAATAGAAAATCAAAATAGAGTATTGTAATTCAATTTTTAACAAGATTGAAATAATATATTTATGTGTACAAATAAATTATAAATAATTTTAGTTGTTTTGAAATAATTATATCTTAAGGAGGAGTGAATTAAAGCTGCATTCCAATTGAGACAAGTTCCACTCATAAGGATTCAATGGTCTAGTTTTCCCATTGTTAGCTAGTTTATTGTATGTTGTGTGAAAAATTAATTTCATTTAATTTATACAAATGTGGGTATATCCTTTCCATAGTTAATTTCATTCAAAATAAATTCAAGTTCATGTGTATACTTTTAATTATGTTATGTGGCATAGAATAACATTTCAATTTCAGTATTCACTTTTATGTACTTTCATTTCCAAGTAAAGTGCGTACTTTCAATTAAGTATGTTAGTCCACTCAATTTTTCATAGTAGTTTAATGTTGCATATACATTTCAAACTCCTTAAAATCCATATGTTCATTGGTTGACAATTAATTGAAGGATCATATAATTTATATGTTATAAAGTTGCCTATTTTGGTACTCACCCTAGATGGAAGGATAGTTTCCTCAATCATATAACTAGCAGTAGGTTATATGTCCCATACATTAATATACTTTTGGTTAACTAGGAGTGTATTATTATGCTCATAGTTGATCAAGAGGGTAGAAATATGTTCATGGTTTATTAGGAGTGTATCTTGATACATTCTTAGTTGATTAGGAGTGTACCATTATAATTCTAGTCCCTATTTTATGTGGTTCCCCAAGGTTTGTGCTTTTTTTTCCCACATTTTGTATGTCATATTGAATGGTAATAGGGCCTTTTTTTGAATTTGATAAGTCTATATATACACAAGTGCATTAGTGCATTTATGAGAATCAAGTGATAATAAAATTAAGTGAATGAGTGATATGAGTTCCATAAAAATTCAAAAGTGATAACAAAAAAATTTAGGAACATAATTGAATTTCTTAGGGTAAAATTTTATTTATATTATTCATATTTATCATTGCCAATTGCTCATATAGTGAAAAAACATATAAGGATTAGGGATTGCATCATTATTATTCCTTATTAAACTATATTAAGTGTTGGTTTTCAATTTTTTTAAGAATAGGGGTCTGATTGAGACATGCTCCTCAATGAGTAAACTATTTTGTAAGGTTTTGTAATATATTTTGAGTTGATTAGGGTTTTAAACAAGGAAATAAATTTCCCATTCATCGATGATAAATATTTAAAAAGAGATGAAATTTTCAAAGCTCAGTTGTAGAAGATCAAATTTATTTTAGGAAATGAAACAGTGCCCAAGAGCATAGTAGTACACTTCTAGTTTGACCAAGAGCATAATAATCCACTTTTGGTCAAATTTTCATATTTATTAGTTCACTATAAAATTTATAGGTTATGTTTGCCTTAGTTTTGAGACTTAATTATAACTGATTTCAACATTTGAAATTTTCTATATTTGTGATAATTTAGAATTCTTATCATAACCATGACTTTGTACATTTCAATTATTATACAAATTTCTCTATGTAATTATGTCTTAATTTTATTATTTTAATATGTTTAGATCTAAATAAAAACATTTTTTCATGGGTAAGTGTAGTACATGTTGATGTAAAACCAATTTCCCATATCACACCAACTACTTTTAACTAGGCTAAATAACATGCACAAAATAATATTCAAGCTTAAATAATTAATTCCAAATGTATAACTAGGGAAGGCATATAGATTTTAAGGTTGTCTATTTTATGTCATGATTTTTTGGTAGTTATAGGAAGGTGACAGTGCAAATAAGTGCTCATATATGACTATAAGATTATCTAGAAAATCGGTAATGATTAGAGAAGTTTGTGTAAACCATTCTCTTCAAATCCAAATATTCTAAACTCTCGTGTCATTCTAGACAAAAATTTAGACATATTAGAACACTTTGATGATTGTGTTCACATTATATTGACCTCCAAAAATGTCATTCAATTTCCATATATTTCACTACAATCACTTGAATTTTTAAAAAAAAATTACACTATTTAGAAAAAAAATATATGAAAACTTAAAGAAAAAAACATATGTTAAATTAGGACATGCATTAAACTAGATAAGTATCAATCTATCTTGATACTTTTTAGGCCCCTAGACATTAACAATATTGAAAATATCAAACCTCAATTATTCAAGAAGATCTAATAACATGTAAATGAGTGTCTTGTGGTGTATGTCTAAAAATAAACTTATGTGATTCACTAAATACTCTAATGAATATTTGATTTCCTTCATAATTATTAAAAATTATCAATATTTTATCTATAGAATGCTCATTATACTTGCTGGATACTTATTAATTAATTACATAGGATGCATGTGTATTTATAGACAATTAAATTAAAATTAGGACCATTATTGGTGTACAAAATAATATCAAATAGTCAAAAGGTGAAAAAAGTGAGAGAAAAAAAACAAGTGCACTATAGCCACAAGAGAACACACAAAGTTCCTAGGACCACATGGATGTAAAAATTAATATTAAATAGTCACAAGGTGAAAAAAGTGAGACAAATAAAGTGAGTGCACTATAGGGATAAAAGAACACACAAAGTTCCGAGGGCCATATGGATACTTTGATCACTCCAAAAAACCATCTAAATGCTTTGTAAAATCCCTACTTGATTATCCATATGCTTTGGAAAAGAGCTAAAAATAACAAGAAATCAGAGGGGAGAGAATAGAATAGCTGGAGGGGGTTGAAGGAAAGGTCAGAGGGTGGAAAGAAAGGTCATATACCATTGAAATTATAAAAATGAAATAATAATGCCTAATTTGAATTGATAATCAAAAAGTGCACAAAAAACCTAAAATCATGCAATTGTATGTCTAATAAATTCCTTAGGGCCATTTTTAGATGTCTATAAATAGTTATAATTTACTTATAACCATATAATGTAATTAAGTTTTTTTGGTTAAAAATATTATTCTATTTTAGTGGGTTTAACTCCATGGTAAGGACATGTTATTAAATTTTTTCTCAGATTCAAATTCTTTGATGAATTATTGCAAGCTTTAGATGTTAATGTTGTGTAAAGATGCACATAGTCTATACCTAGGAAAATAAGTCCTCATTTGTGTTTCATTGGGTGAGAGTCCCTCGAGCACTAGCTAAAAATATTGTTGCATTTTAATTTTGATTTTATTTTAAAGTAAACCATATATTATAAATATTTTAAAATTAGTATAATGAAGGTTTTATAATAAAATAATGATTGGTTAGTATGTGCAACCCAAAAATAATAGAGTAAGAAAATCACACATTTCTAAAAACTATCATTATTAACAAAAACATTAATAAAAATAAAGTATAAAAGATAGAAAAGTAAGGCCATGAAAATTAAAAGTATGAAATCCCAATGGTATTAAGCTTGAATTAAAAAAAACAAATAAAATTATCCTTAAGATTATGCACAAACACCAAATACTTTGATCAATGGAGGATGCTCATCTTTAGGGAGTTTGAATCCTCACATCATAGGCTTTTTTGTGAGTAGGTTAGGGGCATCCCATTAGTTTTGCACATCTTGGGGAATGGTGTCCACATGTTTTTATCTAAATTGGATTAATGCAATATAACATTTTAATTAGATAGAAAATAGTAGAATAAAATTTAAATATAGAAGGGTCGCATATGCACAAAATACTCTTTGAAAACTATGATTCCACATTCAAATTAAACAAGTCATTGTAAAAAATACAAAAGGATAAGGAATAAATCAGCTTATTTTTCTCACTTTCTTGATCTGTACATGTCTATTTTGTAATCCCCTAATGTGTAAATAGATTATATTTTTCTCGTTTTTGAAATTGATGACTATTTTTATTTTGGGTCAAAACTGAATGGAAGGAGACACTACCAACTATTGATATTTACCTATGTGGGTAGATATTGACCAAATGATAATGCAATGTCCTTTTCTATCTTCTCAGCATTATCAATGCACATGCATGTACCTAAAATGGGAAGAATAAGACCCTAGTTTCCTGCATAGACACTTTAGATATCACATGGGAAGAATCGAGAGAAAGATATTGAGTTGAAATAAACATGGATCAAACTCAAATTTATCTCTCCCACTTATGTGTGTGTGTGAAATGATGAATGTGAGTCTAGATGTCATTTCTTCTAGTTAACCCTTGGCACAAGCATGAAAAATGTAACAATACTTCAATTTTAGTTCTAGTGATTAAATATAAGAAATATGTAACTTTTTAATAGCTCTACTAATGTAAAATACTTGTCCTAAATGTCCCCTAACAACATTGTATATATAGGGAAAATTTTGAATTATAATTAAAAACCTTATGGCATGAAAACTAGACCCAAAAACATCAAAGGGACCAAAAGTAGTGGTAAAAAAGGAAAATGTGTCCAAAAGGAGAATAAAAAGATCAAAGGAAAGGATCGACTGGAATAGGTTAAGATATGTAGTCAGTGTTGACTGTATAGGTTGACCTTGTCCTAGGACAAGCAAAAACCTTGAAATGATAACATGGGTTAAATATATTTATTTTTAAACATGAATTAAGTAACATGGGTAGGAAAATGGAACCACAAAGTCATAAAAATCATAAATTAAAAGGTAAAAACATAAAATACATGTACCATTAAGTACTTAATTATTTGCTAAGAGCCATACAATAAAAATGGCTAAAATAGATTGTAAAATAAGGCTTATGTCAGATTTGGGTGGCTACATTCCCCCCCTCTTTAATCTAGCATTTTAGTGAAACTAAACATACTAGATAAAAGGGAAAAATAGAATGCAAACTTTTGTAGATGATTTTGATGTAGACTTGTCATGTGCCATAATGATCCAAAGTGTTCTTGCAAAAAATAGATCTATGTAATTAGATATGATTACTGTCTAAGTGAAATAAATAATATAATCATAAGTGAAAAATTAAAAATATTTTTCAAGGAAAACCTACACTTGTATGCATGTCATGTAGATGCTACTCATAGAGTATGTGCTTTCCATGGAGAAATATAGATGCTGAGGGTTAAGGACTAACCTAGTCACTATGGAGAAGAAGAGGGAACTTGTAACATCTATTCATTTCCTAGCCAGGGAAATGGATAAGCTTTCAAGTGGTTAATGTGATGAATAGACCCATTGAGGTACATAGAAACCTCAATTTTTTGACTCAAGTGACCATGTTATTGGATAAATTTGTTCTTTTGTTTAAAACTAGAGAATTGAGGGTGATCAAGCCCCAAATTAAATTGAGCCTATATATAAAATATAATCATTTAGGGACACAAAGACTTACATTTGTGTTGTTGGTATTTGTAACCACAAGATAGAAACAAGTTGGATTCAATAATGGATTTGTAGGCTATATTGTTGAAGGGTGTTAAATCTCGAAGTTATGCTCTATGCACTTTAACTGAATCAACCACTATAGATGGATTTTAAATTGAATTGTAAATTTGTTCCTTAGTTTGTGTATACATGATTAAAATATAATGAATAACATCTATAACCCTACCTGGACCATGGATAAAAAATAGTATTTAAAACATTGCTTAAATCTGTATCATGCCCCTTGACTTTGAAAAATGGTATATTGGGCATGAATCTGTATCATGCTCCCATTGTGATAAATGTAAAATATATAACTATATGGAGATTTAAATTTTATAACTTATGTTTGAATCTTATGCATGAATTAGTATCATGCACCCAAAATTGTATGAATATGTAATATGTTCCTATAATATGAATGCATATGCATATCATATGTCCCCATAATATGTATTTTTTGGGGTTTTATATTGTAAATACAACATTGGCACTAAATTCTAGCCCAATGAGCTAACACACTAGCCCTTTCACATAAGATTGAGGTCTTACACACTCACTCAAAGTGCACAGCTTAAGACCAGTTCCCATAGGTTTTTGTTGCATAGTAATACTTAGTTATATTCTTTATGTCAAACATGTATTCAATTATATATTCCATAAATTAAAAGATATAATATTATGATCCTTGGAGTTCTATGTTCTACTACCATAATTACACAAATTAGTAACATTATAGTTTCAGAGTTACTTCTTATAAAATAAAAGATGTGCGAGAATTCATGCTAAGTATCTCACACATTATTCATCATGAACACAAAAAGTTTGATAAAACCCACAACTTCATACATTAAGCTTAATCATTAACAATACATCCATCCATTATCATCTTCATCATCACCCCTGTAGTCTTTTAAAATAGGGGTATTTATACTTGTTTATCCCTGACCAAGTGTTTACAATCATTAATGACTCGAGTAATTATTCGATGAACTCCTAATAGAATAGGAGTCATGGTGTTCAACAAACTCTTATTCTAAGGATATGGGCCTTTTCACCCCTTATATCCATGCTCTATGCTAGATCCTTATTGCCATGTGTTCCTCTCCTTACAAGCTAGTGTAAAACTTCTTATAAATAAGGTATGGGTGTCTTATATGAATCATTGCCTTAATTGCTCCTGCTTCCCATATGCTCCCCTAGTCTTTCACTTTAGTTATAAGTCCTAATTCCTTCAGTTCCTTGTGACTAATTCTTCTTTGATCAGGTCCTCTTATGCTAGTTTGTCTACACCATTATCCTTTTGTGCCATGTAGGTTCTGTGTCATGGTGCTTCTTTACCTATCAAGTTCTACACCATTGTCCTTCCATGCCATGGTCCTTTTAAGCTATGGTCCTTCCATGCCATGGTCCTTCTATGCCAAAATTCAAAATACTTAGCCAAAATTTGGGGCCAACATTACCCCAAACTAAGCACTTAGTCCATCCCAGACTAAGTCATGCTAGTGGTATCCATAAAAAATTTGGGTCCCATCTTCTTGATTATTTCTTAACATTATCCCAATATGATAATTCCTTGAGCACCTTGGTATTTATTTATTCTATGACCCCTTTTGATTTATTCATCTCCTCAGGTTGGCTAGAGTTCTCATTGGCCTTTCTTACCAATTTGTTTAGGGATGCAGTAGCATCCTTCCAGACATCTTCAAGTGTAGAGACCTCTTTGTCAACTTATCCTTGGAGGGATGCAAAACTTACATTAAACTATTGACAATGTGTGTTGATTGTGTCCTCCATCATCTCCACATCCCTAAATGACTTAGTGCACTCAACATGATCCTTTATTGAGAGTGCAATATTAGCCATCTATTACATCTGGGATTCTTTAGATTGGAGTCGAGTCTTCAAGATTTTATTTAAGTGTGCCAAACATGCAAAAATTCCATCCAAAATGGGGATAACTTCCCCAACCCTTTCTAGGGAATGCTTGTAGACTTATACTACCATGGTGAACTATTCTATTAGCTCTAGTCCCTCATCTTTTGGTGTAGGTTGATCCTTGCATCACTTCAATAGAAAGCTCACCAAGGTCTCTAGCTTGCCTATGGCATCCTTATAAAGAGGTAAAACATCTACCAACATTGTTTCTTATTGAAAAATTATTTTACAGAGGTTCAAAGATTTCACTTTTGCCTCTGTGGCCTCTTGGATCTGCTGCTTCAAATTGGCCACTTCCTTGATGAGCACTTGTTTATCTACAACCTCTTTTTTATACATACCTATAATTTCAACATGTTTCCTTTCGACAGTGCATGTATCAAAATATGATAAAATGTTTTTGTGCATGATCTCCATGGCTAGCTTTAAAAATGTAGCAATTACTAGAAGAGGGGATATCTATTGAGGATCGATCCATAATGGCTTGGGTAGTGTAGGAACATTAGGGCCTAAGGAGAGGATATCTTGAGGAAGCTCAAATTCTTACTTCTCATCATAAATGTCTAGGAGAAAAGATACCTGCTTCCTAGTCTCCAAGGTTGCATCTTTTGAAATGAAGTGAGGTGATGTAGGAGCATCAAGCTAAAGTTGTCAAATTTCATGTTTTGGTCATTAGTAGACAAAAGTGGGTCAATGATTAAGTGATAGTGTGTGTCAAGGGACTTTTTAAGGTCTATTCATGTTTTAAAGGTTATTTAGAGTCCTTTGGATTCTTATAAATAAGTTTAGGTGAGTGTATAGAGTTTCCCTCCAAAAAGAAGAATTTGAAAATTAAAATGTTGTAACCAAGGGTAGAAGGACCAAATGCATGGTTTGAAGTGGATAGGTGAATGAAGTTGTATAATAAGTCATGATAATCATATGTTTAAGGTTTAAGTCACTAGGGTGATAGTCATCAAGAATCAAATAGAATAAAGAAATCCAAAACCTCACATTGAGGTGGTTATGGAAGAGAAGTTGATGTAACTTCCAAGAAAAACCAATGTTGAAATGGAGAGAAAAATTCATTTTAGAGACGTTAGATGGCGTAGTAGAGAGAAGGGAGAATATGTTGAGGAGGAAAACCTCTAGGAAGAGGGAAGAAAGGTGGAGAAGGAGAAAATTACTCAAAATCCTCATGAAAGATAATCATGCCCATTTAGAGGCTATATTGTAATGAATGTTAAATAACAAGAATGAAGATGATTTTTTATTATTATGTTGTTTCCTTTCAAATATATTGTTTTCTCTTTATATGTGTATATTGACTCAGGTAAGTCTTGGAGGCTATGTGTATACAATTCCTATTTATGATTATTCATGCATTCATATCACTGTAAAGTTGTGGAAAGATAATTAATTGACCCTTGAGATAGAATTGATATAATGTCATGCACATGTATAATAAGATGTTCAATAAGGTTTTGGAACATAAGATAGTGTTATAAAATATTCTCAGTCACTCTAAGGAAAGTAGACCCTATGACAAAGAGACCCTGTACATGCAGATTAGTGTCCCCTATTTCTAAACAGTGGTGAATGGTTCAAGATTTTTATAAGGTCTAACAATAGAGAGTGGATGTTGACTAGGGGAGTTATACACACCACTATAAATAATGTATGAACAAATGTATGTTTTGAATACTTACAGGCGTAGTTGCATAGGTCCCTATTGACTTGAATATTGTTTTTCTTGCTCAGTCAGTCCATTATGGAGCAAACCTTGTTCTTGAGATAGGAAATACATTAAAACTTGATAATAAGAATATTAATGTTTTGAGATTTAATATTAAACTCATTAAATCTTGTGGAGTCCTTGATACTTCTTAGTGAGTAGAGTTTCTAAACCCTGACACAATCATAGAAAGATAGACAAAATTATGTATGTTGAACATCATAGGCTCAAATGAGAATGTGATGGATTACTAAACAATTTGGAAGGATATATTGGATGTGGATAGACATTTTTTAAGTATTAATATATAATTAATGATCTTTAATAAAAATCAAGGTGAGATTCTCACTCTTAGGCATTACATAGTCAATATAGAACAGGCAGAAACCTTGACTTTTAGTGGATTTAAATAATGGAATTAAAGTGAAAAGGGTTATAACCCATGGGAAAAGGTAAATGTCATGTAAAAATACCCTTGAAATTTCATTGGATCTTTTGAACCTCTACGAAACTGAAAATAATGCATTTTGTAGGCTTTTGGTCTTATGTGCAAGCATAAAAGCCCTAGTTTAGGGTTTAGTCCATAAAATGACTTCCATCCATCAAATTTTGGTGAAAATTTGTATTTAAGATTATTTTTATGTTTAATAAAGTAATCACATGTTCTTAGTCCTGTACGACCTCATATGTATGGATTTTGAATACTCTATTATATTGGAGGCTTATAAGACCTCGTGGATTAAGGGTAGTGAATGATAAGTAAATTTGTCTAAAGAAGTAGGGTAATAAATGATTGATTAAGTTTGGAGAGCCAAAATGGTATACAATAATATAAATATATTTAATTATATATATGCACATTGTTCGAACCTAGGAGCTTTGTCAATTTAGAGGGTTAATTGATGGGTAACATAAAGAAGGAAGTATATTGTGCCTTGGTAGTTGTGTCAGGCAAGATAAGTATAAGTTACATGGCCCTAAAGGGTCCTTGAAAAGGTCATCGATTCTTGGAGAAGGTTTTTCAATTAATCCCAATAAGGAGAAATGTCTAAAAAAAGGCTACAAGCCCTGTCAAAACAAAGAAAGGATTGTGTGTAGAATGCAAAGGTAAGGGGTGATCCAAGACTTGAAAGGGGTTTATACAGGTATATTATGATCCTTAAATTCCATACATGATTTAGTAATGTTTCTTTGGAACCTAAGTCTAATTTGGTCCTTGAGACCTAACAAGGTTGCTTAAGAAGAAACTAGTGGGCGAGTTGTAACCAATGAAAGTTGAAGAAGGATTGAAAATGATCTAAAATAGTTTTTGTGAACTCATAGGGATGGATAATCCTATAAAAGTAAAGGTTACTAACTTTGAAACAAATAATCTATGAAATGGTTTAGAATGCAATTAATGGATGGGATCTTAAAGAAGGAAAAATATGACTTTGAATGTGGACTTTAGCAAAGTCAAGCAAGTTGATGATGATTTGGTAACTTCTTCTCAATAGATTTGAATCATTTGGTATCAGAGAAAGGCAAGGTATTCTTGGGTAACATTGTGTTTTGATATCTTTATGATTTTTTGATTTGAGTTAAATGCATAATGCCATGAGGTATGCATGAAAAGTAACCTTGTAGGGTGTTGAGGAAGAAGAGGAGGTTGGAATTCTGATCCATTGAGGCTAGCATAGAGGATTACCAAATTGAGGAGAGAGAAATGCCCAAATTCCTTTGAGAAAGACAATAAACTAGTCAAGAAAAGGCTAAGAGAGAGAGAAAGAGAGAAAAAGAGAGCATTGAAGCTCAAAAAGAGAAGAGGAAATAAAGAAGACTCCAAAAGAGAGTCAAGAGGGTTGAGAAGATATCCTAGATAGTGGAATCAAGAAGAGGAAAGGCCCAAAAGAGGTCTAAAAGGAAAGGTTGATAGACTTGTTAAGATAAAGGTTCTAATAGGCCAATAAAGCAAACTAGAATGGAGGATATGGACATAGAAAGAGAAATTGAGTACATAAGAAGAGAATTGGGGAAAGGCATAGAAAGGATAGATCTCATGATGAAGCTCATAAGAGAACACGAAAGGCAATGGAGTGGCTAGAATGTGAGAAGAAAGGTGAAGTGGCCACTAGAGTCACTTGTGAGAAGAAGAAGGCATAAGAAAGGTTTCTTGAAGAATGAGGTAAGAAGAAAGAGAAGTTAGCCCAAAGAGACATGAGAAGAGATATGTTTCCAAGTGAGCAAAAATATAGAGGAATTGAGAAGAGGGTTCTCATTGAGGAGAATAAGAATGACAAAGAAGTGCCAAGAAGAGAATATGAGGGTGAAAACAAGAGAAGATCAAAAATGTCTATGCCAAAGACATTCAAATAGACTATTTGGTCTCTCATTTTTTATGTTAATATTGCTTTTAAGTTTGTGTTTGCAGGTTTGAAGAAGAAAGTGGTGAAGGCTAAGCATAAGGCCTCAAAGTTGATGAAGAATGGACTAAGAATGTCACCCATCAAGTGGCAAGAACATGAAATAAAGAAAGAACCTCTTGAATAAGACCAAGTGTTTAGGATTGAGAGCATTCCACATGTAGAAGATGAAGAGAAAGAGGAGTTCTATAATTTATTGTCATGCATAACAGCTAAAATAAAGGAGATGGTGTACCAAGAAGACAAGAAGGTCACCTAAGAAGACAAGAAGGTCATTCATGAAGACATAAAGGATGATACAAGCTTGTAGCAGTTGCCATTAGAGGTAAATGAATGTCTAAATGTTTATTTTAATTACATATGTGAAAAGGCAAAGGATGATATGCAGATTGAGAGAAAGAATGATAAATTACATCCCTCATTGAGAGCACAAGGTCATGGATATGTATGGCTTAAGTGGATTAAAAAAATAGGTGATGAGAGGAAGGAGATGAACCTCAAACAAGAGGTCAAACAAAGTAAAAGAATAAGTGAAAAATAAGCACAAGTATGGAAACAAAGGAATAATGGCAAAGCACACCAAGTTAGCATGGTAGAGAACAAAGGTAGGAGGCATGAAAGAGATGAAAATATAATCAAGTGGCAGCCTAAAAATGTACAATGCAGAAAATGGGCAGAAAATAACATGAAAAGAGCACAAGAGGATCAAGTTGCAAGTGTACTCCAAGCAAGCATGGAGATGGAAGAAGATGATAAGCCTACAAAGCAAGCAAAAGAGATAGTGGAAGCAAACAAAACCAAGGAAGTGAAGGTACATCCATGCATATAAGAAAAATAATGCATAAGAGAAGATAAGTGTTTGAAATATGTGTTTTCACATGTGGCATATGATGATATTTTTAAATTTGATTTCAATGAAGAAGATATTTTGTACATAGAAACCATTGCATTGATGAATGGATGTGTAGCAAAGCAAGGTGAAGAGAAAGCACCTCAAGGATTGATTGGAAAGAAATGTATGCATCATGAGGAGGCTAATATGATTCTTAAAAATGAGGGAGTCCAAGGGGAAGACAAAGAACAAGCTGCCCAAGACAATGAAGAGCAATGTGAACCAAAGTATGATGAGGATTTGGAAAACATGGATGCACTAAAGTTCCAAGAAGAGTTGGAGATGACAGAAGACATATTAAATCCATGTGAGGGGATGAAAGAGGATAATTTATAGTGGGTAAAGATCAATCATTAAATCCAAAAAAAATTAAGGGAGGAGAAACAAAGAGGATCATAAGAAGTTGAGCAAACAGGCAAGCAAATAAGCAAGAAAATGGAGTGTGAACAAGTTAACAAGGTGAGATATTCATTTGGGAAATTAAAAGATAATTTTAAATTTTCTAAACATGCATATGGGATGCCAAATATTGGTCAAATAATGATGTACTATGATGATAATGAAAGGAACAAAAATTTGCTCTTGCATAGTGAGCAAGATGAGAGGAAAGAACATAAAAATAAGAAGTTTGAAGAAAAGGTAGCAAAAGAGAGAATAGATGAGAAAATGATAGTGATTAGCATTCATGAGAGGCCATTACAACTTAGTGAATAAGGTACTAGTAGGAATAAGACACAAACATCACTCAAGAGGCAAGAATCAAGCAAGATTCATGATGAAACAAGCTATCAAGCAAACATAAGCAAGAGGAATAGGCACCATTTGACTGCAACTGAGTCTGATGGAGAGAAAAATGACTTGGAAAAGATGGAATATACAACAAATAAAGAGATATAATAGTTTTAATACCTCATAGGGGTGTAATATGCATGGATATAAAGACTAAACAAAGCCACAAGGAAGATAAGCAAGAGATTGGCAAGGAAAAAGGAACCAAAACAAAGGAACAAAAACATGTTGAGTATGAAGGACCCCAAAAGAACTAATTAGAAGACAAGGAAGAAATTATGAGGCTCAATATTTCTCCTTCTTTGGGAGTATGATGTAGGAACATCAAGCTAAAGTTGTCAAATTTCATTTTTTGGTCATTAGTAGACAAAAGTGGGTCAATGATTAAATGATTGTGTGTGTAAAGGGACCTTTGAATTTCTATTCATGTATTTAAGGTTATTTGGAGTCCTTTGGAGTCTTAGTAATAAGTTTAGGTGAGTGTATGGAGTTTCTCTCCAAAAATAAGGATATGAAAATTTGAATGTTGTAACCAAGGGTAGGAGGACCAAATGCATGGTTTGAAGTGAATAGGTGAATGAAGTTGTATAAAAAGTCATGATAAGCATATGTTAAAGGTTTAAGTCACTAGGGTGATAGTCATCAAGAATCAAATAGAATAAAGAAATCCAAAACCTCATGTTGAGGTGGTTATGGAAGAGAAGTTGATGTAACTTCTAAGAAAAACCAACATTGAAATGGAGATAATAATTCATTATAGAGAGTTAAGATGGAATATTAGAGAGAAGGGAGAATAGGTTGAGGAGGAAAACCTCCAAGAACAGGGAGGAAAGGTGGAGAAGGAGAAAATTAGTCAAAACCCTCATGAAAGATAATCAGGCCCATTTATAGGCTATATTGTAATGAATGTTGAATAACAAGAATGAAGATGAGTTTTTGTTATTGTGTTATTTCCTTTCAAGTATAGTTTTTTATCTCTATATATGTATATTAACTCCAGTAAGTCTTGGAGGATATGTGTAAACAATTCTTGTTTATGATTATGCATGCATTCATATCACTGTAGAGTTATGGAAAGAAAATTGATTGTCTCTTGAGATAAAATTGATCTAATGGCCTGCACATGTTGAAGATTTCTAATAAGGTGTTGGAATACAAGACAGTGTTATAAAAGATGCTCAATCACTCTAAGGAAAGTATACCCTGTGACAAAGAGACCCTGTGCATGTAGATTGGTATCCCTTATTTCTAAATAGTGTTGAATGGTTCAAGATTTTTATAAGGTTTGATAATAGTGATTGGATATTGACTAGGGGAGTTGAGAACACACACCACTATAAATAACTTATGAACAAATGTATGTTTTGAATACCTACAAGTGTAGTTACATTGGCCCCTATTTGCTTGAATATTGTTTTTCTTGCTCAATCAATCCATTGTGGAGTAAACCTTATTCTTGAGATATGAAATACATTCAGACTTTATAATTGGAATATTAATGTTGGGAGATTGAATATTACATTCATTAAATCTTGTGGAGTCCTTGATACTTAGTGATTAGAGTTTCTATACCCTGACATAGTCATAGAAAGATAGATATAACTTTATATGTTGAACATTATAGGCTCAAATGAGATTGTGATGGATGACTAAATGATTTGTAAGGATATATTGGACATGTATAGACCTTGTTTAGGTCTTAATATAGAATGAATGATCTTGAATCAAAAGGAAGGTGAGATTATCACTCTTAGACATTACAGAGTCAATACAGAATAGGTAGAAACCTTGGTTTTGAGTCAATTTAAGTAATGGAATTGAAGGGGAAATGGTTATAACCCATAAGACAAGGAAAATAGAATGGAAACAGACCCTTGAAAGGCTTTTTTATCTTTTGAACCTCTAAGAAACTCAAAATAATGCATTCTATAGGATTTCAGGCCTATGTGCAGGCATAAAAGCCCTAGTTTAGGGTTTAGTCCATAAAATGACTTCCATCCATCAAATTTTGGTGAAAATTTGTATTTAAGATAGGTTTTGTGTTTAATAAATGAATCACATGTTCTTAGTCTTGTATGGCCTCATATGTATGGATTTTGAGTACTATATTATATTGGAGGCTTATAAGACATAGTGGATTAAGGGTAGTGAAGGATAAGTAAATTTGTCTAAAGGAGCAAGGTAAGAAATGATTGATTAAGCTAGGGGAGCCAAAAGGGTATCTAAAAATTCTAGTATATTTAATTGTACATGTGCACATTGTCCAAACCTAGGAGCTTTGTCAATTTGGAAGGATAATTGAGGGGTATCCTAAAGAAAGAAGTATATTATGCCTTGGTAGTTGTGTTAGGAAAGACAATTATAAGTTTCATGGCCCAAAAGGGTCCTTGAAAAGGCCATCGATTCTTGGAAAATGTTCTTAAATTACTCCCAACAAGGAGAAATGTCCAAAAAAGGCTACAAGCCTTGTGAAAACAAAGTAAGGATTGTGTGTAGAATGCAAAGGTAAGGGGTGATCCGAGACTTTAAAGGGGTTTATATAGGTATATTATGATCCTTAAAGACCTTCCATGATTTTGGAATGGTTCTATGGAACCTAAGTCTAATTTTGTCATTGAGACCTAACAAGGTTGCTTAAGAAGAAACTAATGGGTGAGTTGTAACCAATGAAAGTTGAAGAAGGATTGAAATTGATCTGAGATAGTTTTTGTGAACTCACATGGAAGGCTAATCCTATATAAGGAAAGCTTACTAACTTTGAAAAAAATAATCTATGATATGGTTTAGAATGCAATTGATGTATGGGATCTTGAAGAAGGCAAAACATGGCTTTGAATGTGGACTTTTTCAAAGTCAAGCAAATTAATGATGATTTGGTAGCTTCTCCTCAATAGCTTTGCATCATGCAACCATAGATAGAGCATCTTATCAGGGACACCAAATTGATAATGCTCACACATATTGGTAGATGTATCATTGTCAGGCTCTTCTATGGACCCAGTCAGTTCCTTCCCCTTACTAGGGTTACACTCTAAGGTGGCCTCTTCATCAATAACCATGGGAATGCTACTAATGGCCCTTTCACTCTCTTTTTCCTCATTATCCTCTTTGCCAATGAGTGGTTCGACATCAAATAGTGAGTTATCATATGTGACTTTATCCTCTTGTACTAATGAGGGAGTCTTCTCAAAGTCAAAATCTAAGCTATGAATCTGTATTTTAGGAATGTCCTATTAGGGTGCTTGCCTACTGGTCTTCTACTAGGCAGCTCTTGAAGTAGATGATTTTAGAGGAGATTATCATGGAGTAATATTAGGGGGAGAAGGTGAAGGTGGAGGGATGATTAGAGGTGGAGAAGGTTGGGGAGAAGAAGGGTGCGATGGAGAAGGGTGCAGTGGAGAAGGAGAAAGGTGAGGTGGAGATGAAGATTGAGGTGGAGATGAAAGGTGAGGAGGAGATGGGTGTGGAGGTGTGAGACCTAGTTGAGGGGTTTAGGGAATCTTCTACCACTTCTATGGAACCTGTTTTCTACTTATGCTAGTACCAAACTCTAGCTACTTCTTCTTCAATGGGGGTGCCTTTGGGATCTTCTCCTTAGGGTCTCCATTCTGGGGATCCTTTTAGGGCTATAGCATGTAGAACAAGAAATGCACTTGTTCACCTACTATTATCTACTTTACCTTGATATCCATCAAGTCCATCTCCATCTTCTCTCGATAGGCCTTCTTGCCTAGATAGACAAACATCTTTTAGAGAGTATGAATCTCCATAATAATCTTTTTAGCTTTTAAGATAATAGACTATGTGTCGTATATCTGGTTTTTGGAGTCTATGAAGTACCACACTGAGAAGGAATATGGTAAATTTATCCATATAAAGAGATATTTCGAAGGGTTCATTATGATGTGTGCAAGGGAGAAGTGTTGGTTCATGGCAAACTAGACTTGCTCAATAGCCAAAGGGAGCAAGTCCTTTAGGATCCACCACTCATTCCTGAACACCGCCTTCATCCCATCAAACTAGTACCTCATCTTGATTTTGTATGAGATGGTGATATGCTGAGGGCATGTCAATGCCTTATAGCATTTAGTGGGATACTTGTGCATGGGGGGATATACCCACTTCAGTGCTCTGGAGTTATAATCTGTTATGTTGATTTCATAAACAACCATTAAGAGAAGGAATACCCCCCATGGAAACTTGTACTTAGGCATCCGATGGGTCTTCTCTACATCCTCAATGATATTATGCGTAAAATACATAACCTAATTATATTTTAGTCCCTAAGTGGTTTGGTGGGTAATATAGAGGTGCACCATGTTGACCTTTTTCCATTGATTGGTCCCGTTGATCTTGGTCATAACGATCTGTGCTACAATCCAGAAGGCTAGATCTTATAGGTTCTTGATGTGCATGACATGGTCCTACTTCTGGTACATGAGCACCATGGTAGTCCTTTGGATCTCCTTGATGTCTACCAAGTCATAAATCACACTCAACCCTAAGCATTGTAGTCCCATGACCTTATTGATTCTCTCAGCTGTGATTTTCATATTGCACCTAGTGAAGTAAATGTAGTCCTCATGAATGCATGAGATAAAAAACTAAACTACCTCCATGGGTTTTCCAAAGTATGATAAATTGAAGAGTTGGATCAACCCCATGACATTTAGCTAGTTGAAGATCTTAAGATCAAACACCACTTGGTTCTTGGTGTTCTGGCATTTGACTCGATAGTCATTCTAGAGTTCAACCTCATTTTTAGGTTGCTGATGATTATAATCAAAGATTGTGCAAGTGGAAACCTTGGAGACCTAATTTTTTACATGCAACACCGTTATAGATATTGTATTTCTTTAATTAATAGAGGCAAGGGAGGGGATAATGTATCCTTCTTTTCTAGGGACGATTGAGCCTTCTTTGCTTTTCATGTCATGGTTGTTTCTTCTTCCTTTGCATGCCAAACTTGTTCTTTTGGAGTCTCTTCCCTAATAATAACCATGTCTCTATGCACCTCTTCTTCCTATGGTAGCATAGGTAGTTTAGTTCTTTGGGTCTTTTTCTTAGGCTAGATCACCCTCTGAGGCACCTGAAGGTTAACGTGTGGTCATCCAATGTTCCCAAATGAATATGTGGTTGTGGTTTACTGCTTTGGCTTTTCAAGATTGAATGTCCTATAATGGTAAACATTTGCAACCTGTAACCTACAACTTTTGATATGAACATTATGTTTTATTCATGTAACTAAACTTGTAATACTTATCTATAAATTTACAATGCCCTCTATAGGTTACTGTGGAAATGAATTCAATTTTCTTGCATATGGATTTGCTTTTTTTGGCTTTGATATTCACTTGTTCTCGGCTCTATTAATCTTAAATACTCACAAAGGTAAAATGTAAAAATATTTTAATTTTCCTATTTATAGGCTCAAGGGGGGTTTCATCATCATTAATACCTTTCCTTTTCCCATCACTTCATATCATTAATGTAGATCCTCAACAGTCACCTTACTTTGATCCTTACTTTTGAAAATTAATGCATTTAATAATATTGTCACTTCACACCATCAACACCCTTCTTACCATAACTATTCTTTTTGCATTAATGATACATCCCATCTCGTGCCTTCCTTAGAAATAGACAACAATTATGACCCATGCTTTCCTTATTGTCAAAGATAAATGTCTTTTAAAATTCAAACTAATGGCGAGAACACCCTATCCTTAGGCTTCGTAGTTTGCATGCCATAAATAACTTACACACCCTTAACACTTTGCATGCATAGGTTCCTTGTACCCTAAGAACTTTACACACCTAGATGCTTTGCACACCTATGTAATTTGTGCACTTGAATCAAGTTAATATTTATGATTTCTTTCTACCCCACACTAAAATGAGTCATGGTCCTCCATGAAATGAAAAGCAAAACATTAACAAAAATTACATTAAGAAACATTTATGCACAATAAAGGAAATGCTTTTATTGAAAATAAGAAATCCTAAACTAATGGCAAAGGTCTTATTGATTTAAAATACTTCAACTATTTAGAATTGAAATATGACTGGAGCCGACTTACATTATAACGCCTAGGAAGGACTTGGTCATCCAACCTTTGTAATCAACATGTTTTGGTAGGTCAAATGTTATGAATGATGAAAGGACCATCCCAATGAATCCAAAGTTTTTCAAGATGGCACACAAACTTGGAATCGTATAGGAATTTCATACCTAGAGTAAAATTTTTGTGCTTTAAGTGTCGATTATGCCATGCCTTTTGTTTGTGTTTTTCTACATCCTGACTCTAATGAGCAAGGAATTGGGCTTCATCAAGTTATAAAAAATCATCTACGCATGATTTCAATAATTACCTCTTTATCCAATTTTCTTATGCACATTATACATAGAGATGGTATAAAAAACTCAATAGGTAGGATGCCTCCTTGCCATACTCCAAATTGAAAGGCATGCTTTTGTTTAAGCACTTGTAAGTTATTTGGTAAGCCCATAGTACTGTATACACCCTATCATCCCAATCAATTTGGCTAATATTATAAATATTCATCAAATTAGAGCCTAAGTTTTTGTTGAAGGCCTTGGTAGTGCCATTGGCTTGAGGATGGTACGACATTGTTTTGTGGTGTACAATCATGAACTCATTCAGAAAGATACAAATTGTGTCATTTAGGAAATGGGTATTGCAATCACTAGTGAAACTTTGTGGGCATCCAAACCTAGTGATGATATTATCCTAGATGAAGCATGCAGTAGTGGTAGTAATACAATATTTTTTTGGCACAACTTCAACCCAACGTGTGAGATAGTTAGTTATAATGATAATGTATTGAGAACATGTTCATCATCTAGCTGGAGAGATAAGGCCAATAAAATCAATAGTCCATTTCCCAAATGGTTCTTAAGAAAGTATTAGTTGTAGAGGCATGGCATCTCTTTGGTTAGATTTTCCTATGCACTAACATATATCACATTGCCTAACATATGATTTAACATCTTTAAAGAGATTAAGCCACCATAATCTAGGTAATAGAACCTTACGTGTGGTAGCCCCTTCAGCATAGTGTACTCCCACAATTCCTTCATGAAATTTTCATATTAATTTAGGGTGCTCATGTTGTATAATGCAGTCCTAAATAATCTCATCATGTCCAAGTTTGTAAATATCTCCTCTTATGAGTTGAAATGGTGTGGCACAAACTACGAGTTATTTCTTTGCCTGAGGAGTGAGACAATTGGGCACTGAACTAGAGGTTAGAAAAGCAACAATATCCTCAAGTTCTTTAGGTACATGGGTGACACATAATAGTTTAGCATTGATTAACTCATCTTCAATGTCATGTAGGGGTTCTCTAGACTTAACTTGGGACAAGTGATCAGGTCCATATTGGCTTTCCTAGGTTTCACAATGACATAAAATTATAACTCTTGGAATAATACTATCCAATGATAGATCCACCCATGTAGTACAATTTTATTGACAAGGTACTTTAAAACCTCATGATCTATATAGAAAATAAAGGGAGTAGATAATAAGTACTATCAAAACTTTTACAGAGCATAGACCATCGATAATGCTTTACGCTTCATAGTGGTATAGTCCCTTTTAGCTAGAGTGAGATTTTTGTTGACAAAGTATATTGGATGGTCCAAGTGACCTTCACCTAGTTGTGTAAGGAGTGCAGTAATGACCATTCCTCACACATCAACATGGACATGGAATGGTTTTATCCAATATAAAAACTAAAGGATAGGATCAGTGACTAGTTTGTCATTTTGTGTTTCAAAAGCTTCTTTACAATAATTCATCCATATGAAATATTTATTATGCTTTAGAAATTCCTCTAGAGGAATGACAATCTTTGCATATCCATGGATGAAATTTATATAGTAACCATTATGGCCCAAAAAGGTGTGGACCTCATAGTGGGTCATGGGCACTGGGAGGTGAAGAATAATAGACAACTTCACTAGGCCTACTAGAAGTCCTTTTTTATATATAATATGTCCTAATGGCACACCAAGTGGTGTAGTAGTTAGGTACTTATTTAAATTTAAGGATATTTGTAAGACCTGATAATGCTCAAGCATAAGCCTCAAGTAAGAAAAATGGTCATTTATTAGACCATAAATTATCCAATTGTCCAAATAGACTTGAAGGAACTTTGCATGAGGTCCTTAAAAGCTACAACTGCTATTAATGAAAATACCACTGGGGCATTCTTCAACCCAAAGGGTATGATAGTATATGTAAAAGATGCCCATTTAATGGAAAATGTTATCTTGGGTTGGTCCTCTTTAGCTATCTAGACCTAATGGTATCCCAAGAATCCATCTGTGAAGGTATATATCTCACATCCAACAACACCTTCAAGGATCTCCTTCATGAATGGTGTAGGGAAGGGATCAATGAGCAGGATGCATTAAGCACTTAGTAATCCACACAAATATGGATGTGGCCATCCTTATTGATATGAATCACCATAGGACTGACCCATTCAGATTCATCAATGGGGGTGATTAATATAACACACAACATACTATTAATTTCATCTTTGAATCATGCACGTAGATTGGGATTCATTCTATATGGCCATTTTCTAACTGGTTGAGTACCTTCAAGCAACTTGATATGCATTTTTCCCAAGGATGGGTGGATTTAATTTATTTCATTGTAATTTCTTGAGAAGGCATCCTGATACTCTTTTATCAACTGAAATATTTTTGGAATTTCCATTTTAGTCTAGTAATTTCCTACTATAGTCATATTTGGTTCCTGCTCCATACCAATATTATGTTGAACAGTCTGAATGGGCCCATTGTAAGGGTTATCTAAATTGGTGCTAGTATCATGAACATATCTTGTTCCATAGCTTGTTAGGATATTTAAATGGGTTGACAAAGGGTCATGTGATTTGGATCCTTCACCTTCTTCCACGTGAAACACTAGCTTCTATTTGCCTAGACATATTTATTTGCACCAATCATGATTAAGGACCAGTTATAGTGTGGAAACTTATGCTGATGATTCATGTAAGAAGTGTAGGGCCTCCTTAGGGTCATGATTAATACTCATCAAATAGTCTTTCAGGGGACTTGGGTCACCTACAATCACTTCATGCATGGCTTGGAGAGTGAGATGCAAATCTAGCTTTGGTGAAGAATATGATAGTGTTGACTTCATGCTCTCCTTCAATAGATTCCAGAACCTAGTACCCATGTGTCATTCTTCATGAGTATACCATGCCTATGCCCAAGTTCATAACATCTCATAAAATTCATAGACCCATAAGTACTCTAGTAAGTATGTCACTTCATCCTTCCACATTGTTTCACAGGCTATAATATGAGGTTCTAGTGCTTATATGCCACTGTAACTGATTGATCCCTTGACCTTATTGTCATGGTAGAAATTATGATGAAAATTAGATCATAATTGATCCTAATAAATGATTATTCATGATGGGTGTGCCACCACCTAATGGCATTTCCATCAAAGATATGCACTAATGATCTCATACGATCACTTTCGATGTCATAAAATGCTTTCAGGCATTATATGAAGTCATGTACCTCCATTTGTCCATGGAATCGTCGAGCTTCATCTATTATTTTCAATGGTGAGCCTACCAATGGTCCTCTCATTACTAATCTAGTAAGATGAACAAACTTATGACATTTATTGAATGGGTGCAGGATATTCTCCTAACTATTGATGGTACTACACACTCATCCAGTAAGGTCATAGTCACCATGTGCCCAATAATTACAAGCATTGCTTATATTGTCAAAAAAATATTGTGTCTAACCATCTAAGATTGCCATCTAGAGTGGGATCTCTTAGCTCATTATTCCTTAAAGTACAATTATATATGTTGTTTATATCTTCATCAATATTGACAAGTTCTATATAAGGGGGTCATTATGCATGATCTAGTGGAATAATATTGTGATGATCAATGTTTTCAAAATTGATGTAACATTTCTTGAAACTTAAGTTTGCATTTTTCTCATAGTACCAAGGTCTTCCCAATAGAGTGGGGTAATCATCAGCTTCAGCTAGTTCTAGACCTCAAAATCTACCTTGAAGGGTACTCCAATTATGTCAACTATTGTATTCTTGAGGACCTAATAGGTAGTGCATGAGTCTTATTTATCATTAAAAAGACATGAGGTGAAGGTTATAGCATAATACTAGCCATATTTATCTAGGAATATTTGGTAAGGGCATTTACTTATGCATCAATGTTAACTAGGATGTCTCAAATTACCCATCCATCTATGGTAACATTGACTAGTATCTCTCTATCTTTTGGAGGAGTGTCCCAGCACCAAGCATGATTCAAGAAATGATCCTTAGTCTATTTGGTGATTTAAGGTTGAACCTCAATTGTTACTTTTGTTTGATTCTTAAACCAAACACATAGTTGTGGGATAATGTCCTCATGCAGTATGCATTTGCATAGTTACTAGAAGTCATAATGCGTCACATTATGTGGTTCAACTACTTTATACATATCGAAAACTACATTGCTTCTTTGTCTCTTAGGAATTGGATCTCACCTTGGAGTTCTCACACCAATGTCATTATGTCCTGGAGGACATATTTTTGGGCATCTAGATATTTTATTGCTCATGGTTCTTCACGTTGCACTTTTTTAGTAAGATTGGAGGTGGAATGGGAATGTCTGTTGCATGTGGTAATATTCACCTATTGAAAAATTGGTGTTCCTAAATATGCATGCCAATGTGGTTTCTCAACTCCTATCATGCCTGCACCCTTTTCATTTTGCTCCTTAGTGATAACTACATACAAGACAGGACACTCCTCCAGCTGGTGGTCCTTTTTATAGAAAGCACATATAGGGTATTCTAGATAATATCTCTGATAGTGGCTTGGGGATCCACATTTGTAACATGTCCTGAATGGGAAGCAACCACCTCCTCATCCTCATCATCTAGCTTAGCCATGGTAACCACCATTGTCCTGATTATTTTCTATATATTTTTGGTGCATGCCACACACTCGTGCTTCATGAATGTCACTAATCAAATGATAGTTGTTAGCATCATAAGTATAGGCATCATATATTTTGTAATAGTCAAATACATTTGAGTGATTTGCTCACTATATAAGTGGGAAATAACATACATCATGTTCTTCATGACAAATTTTACACATCTATTTAAGTACTACATGAATGTTCTTACATAGGTAGTTGCTCCATATATGCCCTTTAGATTCATAGTCAGTGCACCAAACACTACTGCATGTATCATGGACACTATTAGTTGTTAACTTCTCAAGTTGTGATACCATTGAATCTATCTGAGTTTTCATAAATGGGTTGATCCTAGTATCGACACTTCTAACTGATTTAACATGAAGAGTAACTTCCAAGGCTTCACACAGGTTCATAAAAATATGTTGAGATAAGGTTCATCAAAAAGGTAATAATAATCCTCCCATAAACCATTGTGCATGCTGAGCAGAATTAATCTTAAATGACACTTTAGACATCAAAGTTTTGAACCTTACGTCATACTCTCACAAGCTTTCAATAAGTTCCTGCTTTATGTCCTTCAACATGACTATGCTTTGTTGCTCAAATTTAGGAATGTCAAACTCCTAAATAAAGGCTACTTTAAGTTGATCAAATTTGACCACCATTTATTAGGGGTTGAACTTCCTATACCATTTGTGTGTGCACTCTAAAATCATAGTTGCAAACTATGTGGCCTTGTGATTAGAAGAGGTGATGTCACACACTCTCCAAATAAGCTCACATTTGTAGACATGCTCAGCTATATTTTCCATGCCTCAATATTCCAATAAATGAAGTGTCATTTCACAATATACCTTTGTTAGATGATGTGCCTAAATTGGTGGTTGTTATGAACCTCCAACCCTTATCCTTTGAGGGGGAAGTCCATTACTTCCTCCTATGCCTCCTCCTAGTCCTCCTCCAGTGCCTCCATAATCAATGCACATGACATGGGGCATGATATCTAAATGATTAACCAAACTTGGTCCTGTACTCTATCCAGTTTGAGGGCTAGGTCCTCCAGGCATCCCTAATTATGCCATGAAAATCCTTTGAAGGGGGAAGGAAAGTGTTAAGTTTGTATGTATGTCAAATGGTTGAGTTTTAGTATCCTTTACTGGCTCACTATCTGATTCTATGATGTCTATGTCCTAATTACATATGTGTATTTCATCTAATTCAAGAGCATGAACATGCACTATGGTTGGGGAGCCTGGTTGGTTCAGACTTGGTTCCTTGTTTCCTGCCATCTAGCTTGTTTCTCTATATGATATTAGAGGTATAAGGCATGGATCAAAAGTGGTGGGGTCCTCTTTGTTCATCTTCACTTCCATATAGATCCTAATAACACTTCTTGAATTCTCTTAGTCCCTTCTCGTACCATTGACTCCCATAATCCTTTGTCAAAATTCATCATAATTTTGCTTCTACAATGACAATTGACTAGCTACCATTCTGAACCCATAATCTTTTAACAACTCATTTTTATTCCCTTCCTAATTATGTAGCTCATGCATAGAAATATTTATCTCTCCATTGGCAAAGTCTCAAGGCCCAAATCAACAAATAACTTCTTAATTACTAAGGCAAAATGTCTAATGTAATGGTCACATAGATCTAGAAGGAAATGGAACTTGGATTCTTCAAGACGTGAATAGGTGGTTATAATGTAATCCATAATGTAGTTGTTCAAAACTCCCTTCCATCATATGTTAACAACTCTAGTCCATGAGTTTCCAAGTTGGGCTAAATCTCTTTGTTGCTCTAGGGTCTAAGGCTACCTTCTCCTAAGGTTTCAGGACCAACCTTGAGCATATGAAGAAATCCAAGCATGTAAGTAAACTGGGATCTTAACAATTAAGGTTTCATATAGTGTGTTATATATATTATGCTCTATTAGTGTCGTGCCGAAACTCTAGGTTCAAGGTAGGGAACTGTAAAGTTATCTTCAACCTTGGTAATCCATTATTTTATATTCTCAAGAGTAATGTGCTCAAACATTTTCCATGGCTGAACAAAAAATTCTCTGGGTCCCAGTAATGAAACTAAAATGTTAGGGTTCTTTATTGTAAATATAGCATTAGTGTTAAATTCTAGCCTAGTAAGCTAGCGCACTAGCCCTTTCACGCAAGACTGAGGTCTTGTGTACTCACCCAAAGCACACAACTTAAGATTGGTTCCCATAGGTTTTTATTGCATAGTAATACTTAGTTATATTATTTATGTCAAACATGTATTCAATTATATATTCCATAAATACAAAGATAGACTATTACGATCCTTAGAGTTCTAAGTTCTACTACCATCATTACACAGATTAGCAACATTGTAGTTTCATAGTTACTTCTTATAAAAGAAAAGATGCACCAAAATTCATGCTAAGTAACTCACACATTATTCATCATGAACACAAGAAGTTTGATAAAACTTATAACTTCATATATTAAGCTTAAGCATTAACAATACATCCATCCATTATCATCTTCATCATCACCCTTGTAGTCCTTTACAACAAGGGTATTTATACTTATTTATCCTTGACCAAGTGTTTAAAAGCATTAATGACTTGATTAATTATCCAACAAACTCAAAATAGACTAAGATTTATGGCGTTCAATAAACTCTTATCCTAAATATCCAGGCCTTTGAACCCCCTATATCCATGCTCTATGCTTGATCCTCACTTCCATGTGTTCCTCTCCTTACGGGCTGATGTAAAATTTCCTTTGAATAAGGTCTGGGTGTCATGTATGAATCGTTCCTTTAACTTTTCCAGCTTCCTATATGTTCCCCTAGTCTTTCACTTTAGTTACAAGTCCTAAGTCCTGGGGTTCCTTGTGACTAATTCTTCTTTGATTGGGTCCTCTTGCACTGGTCCATATGTGTTATTGTCCTCTTGCACCCTGTAGGTTTTGCACCATGGTGATTTTTTGCCTATCAAAATCCATGCCATGGTCCTTCCGTGTCGTTGTCCTTATGCACCAAAATGGATGATACTTAGCCAAAATTTGGGGCCAACATTATTAATAACTAAATTTTGAACCATTTTAAATTATTTGAAACTATGATATGTATCATCTGAAATTTGTAATCAATTAATGTAAAGTGACTACATATACATTGAATATGTTCCCAAAGATTATACTGATATGTCAATATTTAAACCCCTAAGGATGAATTGTAGCATAATGAATAATCAAATATCTAAATTATATGTCAATTTTGTATAAGTAATAATTTTGTGATTTTCCCTTATATGCCCCCTTGAGGGATAAAGTTATCAAATAAATTGAATAAAAATATATATCAAGTGAGATTAAGTTCGATCAGTTAGAATGGTAAGAATATCATGTATTAAATTTGAATGCTATCACTATGTATATCATGTTAGTCACAACATAGTATAAATGATAGAACAAAAAATAGTCACATTCGATAAATAATATGATTATTAAAGGCAATGGCATTTGTATAATTATTTTTTAAAGTTGGCATTAATGACTAAGTAGTGTTATGATGTGGGATAATGTGTCACATATGTCTTGATGTAATTTATGGGACATGTTTTAGTAAACAGTGCTCGAGAAATCATTTGTAGAGATTTAGACCAATAATTAAATTATTTACATAATGAACATAGTAAACAATTTTTTAAAGAGTTAATTCATATATATATTAGGGTGAAAAAGGTTTTTATAATTTCATTTTCAATTTGAATTTGTGTGAATTGAGATCTAAGTTACCAACATGCCTCGTTAATAGGTTACATTATCGCTTTAATTTCAGCACTTACAAACTAGTTTACAAACACAAACTATAGATGATTTGCTACGTATCAAAATTACACAATTTTTATGATGAATAGTATAATTTTGATTCATTTTTAATGTAATTTTTATTATTGTAATTTTTTTCTATTTTGGTATTTTTGAAAGTCTAAAATTCTTAATTAACAATTTTGAACACTCAGGCTAGGATCATCCCATTTTTGATGTTAGTGTATGTTATAGGACATTATTGACCTGAATGGGAAATTATCATCTTATATTTCTAACCTTTTGGGTTTTTGATACTTTTGATGGATATTATGCATTTATATTGCATTCTTTTGCATTTAAAATCGATATGACTTTATTTATGTGTTCTATTTTTATAGCTTGATCTACATGCATGTGAGTTTTAATGCAGATGACACATGGGTACATTGATAGAGCTTGGGTTATAAAATGTTGATTATAATATATTGGAGGATGTAGGTTTAACATATGTTTTATAATTAGGCCAAGTTTCATATAACATGCATTTGATGACTGTGTTGGTTGAGAGGTGGAATCCTAATACTTGTATATTCTAGTTATCAACGGTCGAGATGACTATCATGTTGGAGGATGTGTGGCATATATTATGGTTTATAATTATTTGAGAGAGGTATATTGTGATGGATTTAGAGGGTTTAGGATACATGTGGTGAGCCTATAGATATATGATGGGTAGATGGGAGGTTGTTGATCAAGGTGGCACAATATTACTTGAATGAATTATAAGATCAAATGTTACATAGTTTAAAAAATTATATGTTATATATTTGAATTTTTTGTATCCATAGATGGATGAGTCATGGTGATATCGTATCACATGTCCAATATTATTCAGTCGATTGAGGAGAGTCATACTAGATATTATTGGGGGGGTAACTTGCTAGCCCACTTATATCAATACTTGTACAAATTTATGTTTTAGGCTCATCTTAGCGGTATTGAAATATCCACATATTTACATATATGGGAATATGAGCATGCCTATATAATGTATTCATTTATTGGTTCTCGTAGAGATTAGGTTCATCTTGATGTCTTCGTATCTTTTTGGGTATTAACATGGCATAGAGGTTTGTGTGATATGGAGTATCGAGTAATTTTAGATAAATTAACTCTAGATATGATTCAATGGCAACCATAAATTTGATTTTGGATTTGTTAAGAGGATTATAGAGAGCTATGTCATATATGATTTAGTATGTGGCTTCAAGATCAATTCCTTGGTGTGTTTGAGATATTTTAGTATGAGTGGATTACTCAATAGTTTGGGTTAATTAAAGATGTTCCTCTAGTGCCTTATCAATAGGCACAAAGTATTAGGGAACTATTAGGGTAGGGGTGAGGCCTTGAACTACATGTAATGACTTGTATCCTTGATTGATGAGGGAGCAATATCTTATAGTTATAGTGACAATGGGTGATTATGAAGAATGGACAACAACCTACACACAATGGTGGAGTACTACCTAGTGGGTTATATTGTTTCAAGTTGTACCAGGTTATCTTGGTGTTATTACCCCTATAATGGCTAGAGGTAATGGATTTGGAGGAGGTGGACATGAATCAAGAGTAACACATGTATCCTATCCTATAGTAGAACCTACACCTTAGTTTGTTATGCAATTGATTTATGTAAATACCCTTGTTGTTGTAATTGTTGAGACTATGGTAACTAAGTATGAGTAATAGCATGACTATTTTCATCTTGTGTTAGTTTATTTTTTAAATTTGGTTGATAATGTATTCATGTAATTGGTATTGCAGGTGAGGCGTATTAGTCGATGATGGTAGATGTGGCCATCATTTGCTTTAAATGGAATGTATTATATAGCATATTGGATAATGGATTAATAGAGTCATTTGATTACAATTATAGTGAGTACACACATTTATTTAATCCTTGTGAAACTACTACTATAGCATATATTTGAGTTGTTGGTGAGCATGGTGAATTATAGTTAGATCTTGACAGATGACCAATCCCTAATGATGATTCTAATTTATTGAGGGATTTACTTGAGTGAATTTATACTTTATAATCTAAGCACCCATGTGTTATGGTTTAGATCAAAGTTATTTAGAGACACATCAGATGCTATAGGTCATGGTTGCAATCACATGGAGCAACAGGATTGGATGGAGCCTCAACTTTGACAATTATTGGCCAGTTAGTAGTGATAGATCAGACGATGAGGATGTCCCTATCATTAATTTAAATTTGTATTATAAATATGATTTTTGTTACACACACACACATTCATACATACATACATAAATATACATATATATACAAGATATTTTTGTATTTGTTACTCTTATGTAAATGATTGTGTTATATGCTTTAATTTCTACATTTATTTGTTTAATAATTTTATTTATTTTTAATAAAGTATCAAGAAAATATTGATCTATGATGTATTTATAATATTATTTGTATATTATCATTCATGTTTTTTAGTATCACATATGAGATAATGTTACTCAAAACCAATTTAAAAACCTATTCAGAAAAAGAAAGTCACTATAATATGGTTGGTGAATATGTTGTTCAACAATTCAAAATGGGTCTGATTTTGGGTATTGTACTACTCTATGGACTTGTACTTTTGCTTATTTCATAGGTAATTGATTCATTTTTTGATTTCATTTTTACTTCAGAGAAGATATAGGCACACTTGCAACATGTTTTTAAACATCAATGACTAATCCTTTTTAAGAATCATCTCTATTGAGAGCTCGAATGACTAGTGGTTTATGTGTAGGAATATCTTGGGATAATTTGGACATGATAGTATGTGAACTAGAAGAATGATTTTTTATAGTAGTTTATTTCTATAAAGGATGATAAACCATTCATTCCTTCATAAGAACATTTTGGTATGTCTCTATCATCTTACAATAACTAATAGAATAATTGAGGAAGACCTTATTGTTTTGTTCTCAAATGTAAGAACTCCTATATTGGCAAGTTGTGTAAGTTTTTATCATAAAGCATAACAATCATTATCATGATTTTCATTAAAACAATGTTAAGCTCAAAATGATTGGTGCTTTATTTGATCAAACATGTGAGGTGGATGATAGTGATCCATAAGAATATTAATCATCTACTTATCTAATAATGTATGTAGTATATCGTGTGGTCGATTTCTAAAGAGATCAAACTTAAGTGGTTGCCTCTTAGTAGAACTAGATATCTTTACTATAGGTGGTATTCTATAAATTGTTTATTTTCCTTTGTGTAAAACTTTGAGTGAATATTCCTTACTATGAAATTTTGTCTTAGGAGAAATGATGTGTGTTTTCTTAATATTATAGTTGGTATAAACCTCTTTTGTTGATTCTTTGTCATTGTAGAATTCTATGCCAATACTTTATCATTTTAGAGAAGATGAATTTGATAAAATATTTTTTAGTAGTGTTTTATTTCTTTGGTGAAGGTGAATTTAACTCACTTGTGTTATTCCCATCTAGATCACATGTGTAATGATGCACATCCATTTTTATTTTTTTGAAAGAAGTGTAAGTATTGTGCAATGTTCTTTCTATAAGTGGGGAAAGAAGACATTTATTTAATATGAAATGTATTTACAAATTTGAGGGTTGATATTTCAAATACTGTAAATAATTCTTAAAACACATAATGAAATCTCTGATGACCTCCTCATGACCTTGCTTTGAGCCATGTAAGTATCCCAATGTTAATTTAGGCATTTCATGCTTATGATAATCTGATAAGAATGTCTTGTAACCTCTTTAAGGTAGGTAAAGAACCATTAGGAATACTATAGAATTAATCCAAAACATCTTGTGTTAGAATTTGATGGAAGTTTTTTAATAATATGCATTCATCTTTGGCACAATGACCAAAATATCATACATACTATGATATATGGTTAACATGGTCTCCATGACCATCAAATAAGAGAAACATAACTATGAAAAACTATTTTAGGTATGAATACTCGAATAAATTTCATTTAAGAGGTTGATATTTAATAATATTATCTTTAATAGTAACATTACATGATCAAAGTTGCATATTAAGAGCCAAAACATTTTTTGAAGGTCTCCTATAGCATGCATCATGGACTCAATATCGCTAGTAGGAATGGTTATAGTTTGGAAATATGCACTCATAGGTTGTAATTTACCATCTAATTGAAACATATGTATGATGGAAACATCACTAATATAATTTCAATATAAGTCCATATCCTTGCATATTTTGGAAACATTGCATATTAGATCATTTGTATCACATCAAGTGTATACAAAATAAATCACATCATTTTAAATGTAACTAACATTTACATATACAATTTGATTATCACATTGTTTTTATAAGGAGATATAGAAATATTATTTTTATGTGCATTTATTTTTGTTTATAGAGAGAAAAAAGGTATACTACGTGTTGTTTATAAAGAGAGGAAAGAAGAATTAGATTCTGATTTTGTAACATTTACATCATCATAAAGAGAGAAAAGGAGAATCACATTTTACTTTTGTATCATTTTCATTTTATAGAGAGATAAAATGAGAATCATATTCTATTTTTTATCATTTGCATTATATATAGAGAGCAAAGGAGAATCACATTCTTTTTTGTATCATTTTCATTGTCTAGAGAAAGAAAAGGATAATCACATTCTACTTTTGTATCATTTAAATTATATATATCATGAGAAGTATCTATGCATGTAAGTATAGTTTTTGTAGATTACAATTACAAGATGTGTTAGTTTCCTCGTTAGATCATTAAAAATAACAAAGTGAATAAACATAACACCTTAGGCATAATCCCTCAGATTGGGTTAGACATGAAAGCAAAGAAAAAATATAAAAGACAATCAAAACGATTATACCATCCTCGGGGATGTTCCTTTCAATCCTAATTCAGGTTTGTTTTTGCCCAAATTGTAGAGATAGGGGTCTTGAACAATGTCATAAGTGTATTTTAGCAGCATCTCCCCTTGTCTACGAGTGGTTTTGCTTGATCAATGTGTGGACTGTCTGAAACTTTCATTTTATGCTTTATAAGTCCACAAAAAAGATTGTTATGCTAGAGGGGTAACCCTATATTTATAACCTCATCAAATTTATTATAGCCACATGATAAAGAATCATATGTGTGGTTATAATATAATTCTTTAAAGTGATTAATGTCATAAATATTTTAGAAAGAGGTTGCATTAATGAGGCATGGCTTCCAAATTATGAATTTATGTTGATATTTATTTCATTCATGATAATGCTTGCCAAACTTCTCAATGAGTTCAAGATGATGTTATAAATCCTAATGTTTATTGAATTTTAGATACAAAAAATTAGAAACTTAGCCAATTGATTTGGATTTTATACTTAGCCATTCAATTTAACTTGATCAATTGCATAATCTTGATTAGATTTTGTGTAATATTGAGATTTGAATAATTACTATGTCTAATTAGTTAAAAATGTTGCTTACAAAAAATCAATTTGGCTTAGAGTGAATTAGACAAAGATAACAATTGGTTATAATCCATTTCACCAATCAGAGATGCCCTAATGTGTTTTAAAATGCATACCTTAGGTATGTGAGTAAATTTGGGTATTTCAGTGATTTATAAGTTATTTAGAGAAATTAATTCTGATCATAATTTTGTCATGAAAGTGATGAGAATCAAGTGTCTACATAATCTCCCTATTTGAAAGGGCATTGCAAGACACTAGATGAAGCAACAACTTTTCAAATAATGAAAAATTCATTAAAATGATTAGATAATGATTGAATAATGATGTGTTTATGTTTTGTTGAATCTTATTCAATTTACTGAAAACAAGTTCATAATGATGCCGCAAACAATGTTTGGGATGCCCATGATGCCCCCTCGAGGGAGTGGATGAAAAATAAGATTGATGGACGAGTCCATGAAAGGAAGGAAATGGACAAGAAGAAGAGTGAAATTAACCCATGGATGATATTAATCCATATGATCTAATGCTTGCACACTTTGATATATAATGATGATAAAGTAGAAAAATGATTTCCCCAAAGAGTTGGGAATTGGAAAGGATGCATTTCAAGATAAGTGACACACTTTAACTTGCCCAAAATCGGATGAAATTTGGGGATGTAAGGATTGGTTGATCCTAAAATAATTTTCACACTTTTATTTACCCTAATTAAGGTAAAAGTTGTGAGCTTGGAATTAGAAAAAATATCGAATGATGGAATTGACCTAAAGAGGGGGATTGATTGATTAACAATTTTACCTCACTAAGGTAGATTTGATTGTTGATTAAATTATTTTCCCCAACAAGGTTGATTTGATCTTTGATTGGTCTAATTGACTGACTGATTGATTAGCAAGCATAGCTCGAGGATTTTACCTATTACATAGATTAAAAATGAGATGAATTACACAAAAGTAGGTGCGATGATATAATGAATTTTTAAAAATTAATAAGCCACAAAAAACTAAACACATGAGAATGTGCAAAGGTAATGAAAGAAATGATTGAAAGAACACAATAATGGTGGAAGAATAATGAGATAATGGTAGCTGAGCTGACCCTATAAATTGAACATAACTAAATGTTGCTTACATAGTCCAAATGGACCTCGGGCCAATGTAGTTCTCCCAAGATGGGAGAAAATGGCAAGAAATGATGAAGAATATAATAGAATACTTGATTGGATAATATAATGAATAATAATAATGATCAATGTGTATGAATCTTTTGGTTACATGCTCATTTAGAGATGCATTTCCTTATGAGCATTTATAGCCAGAATTTTCAATTGTTTTGATTTGATCAAGGAAAATGCAATGATTTTTTTTGACAAGGGGAGATGTTGCTTCACCTAAAATTTTAGACAAGCCTCTAGTTTTTTATTTTTAATGTAGCACACAATGGTATGCACCATGCTCCAAACATTGTGACGATCTGGTCGTGATGTACATAAGGACTAACTTTTGACCTAATAGATAAATGACATAACCACATCATGATATAAAAAAATCAAGATGACATTGTAATCATATGCCAATGGATGAAATCAATTAAAATTACAAGGAATCAACCTACGCATGCATTTTTATGGAGTCAAGGCACAAAAAATAAGAAAATAAACACATACAAATCTTGAAAATAAAAGCAACAAAAAGCATCTTGTTGTTATTCAAGTCAATAATCCATATGTGAAAGTGAAATGATAATGATAAATGGATGGTCCCCTAAGCAAGGATACATGCAAGGGGCCAAAATGGGGACAATATATCAGGAAAAAAAGCTACACACTTGACTTTCACCAAATAGGTAGATTAAGGAAGGACACATCCTAGTGGTGGCTAAATTGATTGGACTAATAATTATGATTAATTATAGGACAAAACAAATGTTTTTGAATTTTGTGGGTTTATACTCTCTTGGATATTTTTAGGTCTTTTCAAATGTTTAAGATTTTGTGGCTTTATATCTCTCATGGAAATTGCAAGCCTTTTCCAAATTCAGGATTTTTGAAATGTTTTGATTATTTGTAGGGTTTTGGAATAAATATCCACAAAAGATCACTAGTAAAGGGAAGACCTATTTATCACCAAAGTGGGTAATGACTCATAAAATGATGAGAGTGTGGTATAAATGACTTAAAATAAAATGAGATTATGGTAGAAATGACTCACAAAATGGTGAGAGTGCAGGGTGAATGGTGAAAGGAGGGGAAACACAGAAGGATTACCATTCGACAACAACACTAAGGTGTAGAAGAAATATCCTTCAATAATAATGTATGATGTAAAAGGAATGGGATGACAAAGGAATGTGGGATTATCAAAGGACTAAAATAATTTGTGTCAAGGACTACTAAGTAGGGAAACCATGTAAAAATCATGTTGATGTTATGAAATTCTACTCATAAGGATGTGTATATGATGATCAAATTTGAACTGTTTGTTGATCCTCTTGTGAATTTTCCTACAATACCTATAGGTCATCATCAATATTCAAGATAGGGAGAAGAAATAGGAGGAATACAAGGCTTGACCTAGGAATGACAAAACTAAGGATTGAGAAAACATGAAACATGAAGGGGATTCCCACTAGTAGGGTTCCTTATGGACAATGTTCAATAAAGTCAAGCATGAAAACATTTGAGATGCAAAGTGTTCATGGGATCATCAAGTGTATATCCTCTAGTGTATCCAACATGTATGCCCTAGAACATAATTTATGGTGATAATGAAAGGATCCAACCAATTAGGCTCAAAATTCCCTTTCTTTTCATGTTTTGCATTATTATTTTTATGATTCTCTTTTAAGACAAAATCACCCACTTCAAATTATCTTGGGATGATGTGCTTATTGTAAGTATGACATAATCAATTTTGATATGCCTTGAGATGATTGATTACAACTATTTGTTTCTCATCTAAGAGTTCTAGTTCTTTTAGTCTTACCACTCTATAACCCTCATCATCAATGATACCCTACAATGAAATACATAGAGAGGTAACTCGTTATCAATTAGAAAAATGGATTATAGAGCCAAAAATTAAGGATTAATGGGTTAAAACTATAGGAGTACAGACATTGGTGTGATATACCCAAAGGGCAAGAAATAATTGCAAGTGTCAATCTCAACCAATTTTGTTAACAATCTTCTTAAGAATTTTGACAATGGTTTTATTAGATGCATCAACTTGACTGTTATCTTTGGGGTTGTAGATAATTGGAGGATATTATATATAATTTTATCTAATACAGATATAGGTATATTTGAATACACATAGAGAACACACATTATATTATATTCAAACATAGAGTTACAAATATATAGGTAAACATCTCCTATTATCAAGGAGGATTCAATCCTTATAATCACTCACTACCTATTTTAACACAAATCTATATTATCTCAATCATAAAAACTAACCTATATACATGAGCTTGTTATAACTCACAACACACAATCTCATAAATATAATATTAGCCAATATTGTAACTCACTAACAAACCATGTGAGCTAATATTCCTAACATTCCCCCTAGTGAGAATATGGGGAAATAATCACATGCTACAAAAATATTTTCTCTAGAAACTTTTTAGACTAGGTGCTACTCTAATAGGCATGGTTTTAGAATTGAATTCCTTGGTTCTCAAACTACTTTTTGTTAATAACCCATGTCTTACCCTTCTCTTTGCATTATTAGTGTATTAGTCGCTATGGACACATATGCTTTGTAAATCATCCCTTTAGCATATTTGAATTATCCCACATATATGGGAAGTAGTAGTTTCTAGAATATATTTAGTATTTAAGTAAGTGTTGAGGCCTAATGAAGGCATCCACAAATATTATTATAATTGAGCTTTCTCAAAGGAGGTTGTCCCCTCGAAGTGGCCTATCATCTAAAGGTTATTTTGAGTTATTTTCTAAAGTTTATTTTATTGTTAAATTATTTTTTGTAGTTCATAAATTTGTGTAGAAGGTTCATCACATCTAGTATCAGAGCACTTTTCTCAGCCTGTAGGTAGATCTTGGAGATTTTTTTTGCAGTGGATTTCCAAGAGCTGCACCATTTCCAAAAATATTTTTCATTGCCTCTATTTTTTACATCTTCATTACAAGTTCAAATAAAGGTAAATACCCTTCTGCATAATTATGGATAGTACTTAGGCATATAGCCCTAAAACTCATTGTGAGTACCATAAGAACCTTGAAGTAACTGGCCCATTGAGAGGACCTACCAATTAAAAGGGAAATAACTCCATCTTGATTGATTAGTTTCCACCCATGAGGTAAACTAAGAGTTGTCATTTAGGGATAAAATCATGGCCAAATTTTTTATAAAAAGTGGTACTCGTTCAGATAGAATTAGTGGCCAGAGACTCCTTATAACCCTTAGGCAACCAAACAAACTTGGGGCCTATATATGACATTATAGTTTTAGAAAACATTAGCAGAGTGATTACAGTTGAGAATAGTTGGTAAATACATAGTTACTAATAGACATTTGGCTGAAGCAACCAAAAGGAAATTAGTTTCTACACCCCCAAAAAAGTAAAAAAGTAAATCATTTTCTTGCCATATCTCTCCCTCTATAGTTATGATGAAACTCAAAATTTTACAGAACACCTAAAATTTCATTATGCGCATTTTCTTTCTTGAGGGTCCATATCCAAATTCCACTTCTATTAGCCAAAAATCACTCTCTTTTTTTTTTCCATAACTCCTTTAGTTTTTATCCTCTTGCTTCAAAACTTTCCCACGGTGCTCTTTTCCCTTTTTACCTCTTTTGTCCCTCTTGGACAATTTTTTTAATATTTTTTCATTATGGTTCAAAAATTGCCCTTTTCCTTCATTAATACTAACTAAGAAGTGCCCTAAAATTGGTAAAAGTACATTTACCCCTTTTGATTGAGTCCAAATTAAAAAAAATCCTTACTGACTATGTCTTCAAACTTGTTTCTATCCTTTGCTTAAAAAAAATAACACTGGTTATGGTAGTCACCCGTGCAGGCACATGGAGGAAGAACTTGCCACATTGAAAGCCTAGGTCACTGAGTTAACCAAAAGGATGCATGGAATGAATCAACAAAATAACCTTTTAAACAAAAATTTTTAGGAGTATTTTTTAGAGAATAATTTCTCTTCTCACCACACATCATGTAGGCCCAAGCTAGACTTTCCATAGTTCAATGGTACAAATCCTACTAGATGAATATATCGAGCTAAGCAACTCTTCAACCTTCATAATACTTATTCTATCAACAAAGTCCCAATTGCTTCCTTTCACTTGGAATAAGAAGCACTTTAATGGTACCATTGGTATCTCAAGTCGAAGGATAAACTCAATTAGAAAACTTTGCATCCTTAATTTTATGTAGGTTTGGGCCTTTGACATTCAAGGACTTTATAAGAGCTCTCACCAAACTCCACCAAACAAGCACCGTTCATGATTATCAGATTGAATTTGAGAACTGGATAATCACATTTAAGCGTTATCAAATGACTTCTTCAAGAGTTATTTTATTACTGGCCTCAAAGAGCTAATCTGCTTAGAGGTGAAAATGTTTCAACCTAATAACATGATAGATTACTTGGGTCTAGCTAAGTTAGTAGAAGATAAATTCTCAAAGCAACATCTACTCCCCACTTTCCCCCCATAAAGAACACAACAAACCAATGGCCAACCATAACCACACCATTTAAGCACCTTACTGAGGCAAGATATGTGGGCTCATAAAGAGAAAGGATTATGTTATAAGTATGATGATAAATGGGTTAAGGATTATAGGGCATCACACAAAATCTCTACTTGTTAGATGTGGAATCACTGCTAGAATAGGATAATGGCCTTGATATACAATAATTTTAGGATGTTCAAGTAGAATAAAGCCTCTCTAATGACTCAATAGATCAATAAACATAACTTGAGATATCTCTACATGTACTCAAAAGTGTTACCACCCCTCAAACCATGAAGGTCAAGGGGTTATTTAAAAATATCCCTCTCATGATCCTCATTGACTCTGGCCACATGTATAATTTCATCGATCCCCACATTGCTAAGCACACATACTACTTTATACACCCTTGTTCTAGATTTGAAGTCGTGATTTCTAATGGGGAACATTGCCATGAAAACGGAAGTGTCATAACTTGTGTATCATGATATATGATTACACTCTTCACTCATATATGTTTTCCCTACCTTTAGGGGGATGTGATGTGGTCTTAGGGGTGTAGTGGCTTTGCACATTGGGACCTATTTTATAGGACCTATCTAATGTTTCGATGCAATTCATAGATAGTGGCTAGAAACACACCTTAAAGGGGTTATTTATTAGATATGATAACATCATCAGTTCCCATCACATGGAAAATATTCTAAAGAAAGGCTCACATGGGTTCATTTTCCAACTACATTCCATCTAACTCCAACTCCCACCTACTACTAACTACCCTATTGATTTGCAAGCTATCATTGATAAGCATGCAATCATTTTTATAGAGCTAATGGATTTACCCCCTTCACACCCTGAAGATCATCATATCTCACAACTTACAAGAAGTATCCCACCCAACATCTATCCATACCACTATCCCCATCTGCAAAAGACTGAGATTAAACAACTAGATCAAGAACTCCTCAAGTCAGGAGTTATTCACCCTAGCACCAACCATACTCCTCCCCAGTATTATTGTCCATAAAAAAGATGGATCATGGAACCTATGCATTGAATTTCATGCCCTTAACCACCTCACTATCAAAGATAAATTCCAAATTTTGGTCATCTATGAGCTTCTTGATGAGCTCCATGGGGCAAAAAAATTCTCCAAATTAGATATTCATTTCAGCTATCATCAGATCTATGTGCATGCTAATGACATTCCAAAGACAACCTTTTACACTCATGAGGGTCACTATGAATTCTTTGTCATGCCATTTATACTTACAAATGTCCCTTCAACATTTTAGGCCCTAATGAATAAAGTCTTTTGGCCTTTCTTCCATCAATTTGCTTTGGTATTTTTTGAAGATAATTTGATCTACAAATGCACATAGCCTAAATATCTCTATAATATTGACATGGCATTAAAAATTATATAAAATAATCAATTATGTGCCAATTATTCCAAGTGTTCCTATAGTCAAGAGGAATTTGAATATCTAGGGCACATTGTTTTAGCCATTGGGGTTCACATGGATCTAGAAAAAATCAGCGCTATGTAACATTGGCCTCAACCAACAACCCTCAAGAGCCTTTGTGGATTCCTAGGCCTTACAAGATATTACTAGAAGTTTTTCAAGGATTATGGAAACATAAAAACTCCCTTGACTTCATTATTGAAGAAATATGCATTAACATGGGATGGTTTAGCTAACTAGGCATTCATGGCACTCAAACAGGTTGTGTAACACACTAGTTTTGGCCATGATGATCTTCAAAACAAATTTCACTATCGAAAGTGATGCATGTAGAAAGAGCCTAAGTGTTGTTATTATTCAAAAGGTTGTCCCATTGCTTTCACTAGTAAAGCCCTTTTTGTATGAAATTTGGCTTTGTCTACATACGAAAAAGAAATGATGGTAATTCTACATGCAGTACAAAAATAATGGCCATACTTACTTGGAAATAATTTTTGCATCAAAACCGATCACCAGAGTATGAAATACTTTTTGTAATAATGGGTCTCATACACGACATAATAAAAATGGGTCAACAAACTCATGGGATATGATTATGAGATCACTTACAAGAAGGGTAAATATAATGTCATAGTGGATGCTCTCTCATGCACATTTGAGGACCAAAATTCCTTTTCTACCATCTCCATACCCATTCCAAAATGGTTAGACTATGTACACCAAGGGTATGCACATGATCCCTCCTTACACCACCTCATTCAATAATTGACCATTAACCCCTCTAGAGTACCACATTATTCATGGGATGGTGCTTCTCTATGTTAGAAGAGTCATTTGGTGCTTTCCAATAGCACAAACCTTCATCAAGTTGTACTCTATGAAATCCATGCTTCTCTATTAGTTAGGCACTCAAGATTTCTCAAAACATATGAGTAGGCACATCAAAATTTATTCTGAAAGGGGATGAAAGGGGAAATAAAAATATGGTGGTCAAATGTGATACCGACCAAGGCAACAAAGGTGAAATCATAGTGATTATTGGTTTTCTTGAGCCCTTTCCCATTCCTACTAGGATTTGGACTAATATTTCTATGGATTTCATTAAGGAGCACCCTTAATATGGAGGAAAAATAGTGATCATGGTTGTGGTAGACAACGTCTCTAAATATAGTCATTTTTATGCCCTAAACCACCCTTATACAGCCTCCATAGTCGTATAAGTTTTCTAAAATCAGATCTTCCATCTTCATGGCAGCGCTTCTTCAATTGTCTCTGATCATGATACAACTTTCACTAGCCATTTTTAGATAGAGCTATTTTGATGCACATACACACAACTGAAGATGAGCTCAGGGTATCATCCCCAAATAAATGACCAAACAAAACTTGTCAATAAGTGCTTGGAAATATTCCTTCATTGTTTTGTCTTGGAACAACAACACCAGTAGGCAAAGTGGCTCCCCCTCACAGAATGGTAGTATAATACCTCATACCACACTTCTACTAAAATGTCTCCATATGAAGTAGTTTATGGTCAAGCACCCCTAGCACTTATCCTGTACACCCCTAATAGTTTTTTAGTTCAGGTGGTCAACACTACTCTCCGCTATCAGGATCAAATTTTTAGCACCCTATTAGGCAATTTCCATTTGGCACATAACTGAATGAAGCAATAGGAAGATCAACACCATTCTGAGTGCACCCTTCAACCTAGTGATATGGTTTTTATTCATTTGGAACCATACAAGTAATCCTCCTTGAAACTAAAAGGGCATCATAATCTTGCACCAAAGTTTTGTGGGCCACATAAGGTTCTCTATTAGATTGGGTCTATTACTTACAAGCAGGAGCTTCTACCTTCCTCCTGAATTCACCTAGTCTTTCATGTCTCTTGTTCGAAGAAAGTTATTAGAACCACCATCTGAGTGAAGATAGTTTTAATCAAAGTTGATAATGAAGGCTCCATCCTTCTCAAACTGAAAGCAGTCCTAGACAGGTGCACCTGCCAACTTCACTCATGTTTCATCATGGAAGTCTTAATACAGTGGCATGACATGCAACCCGAGGATGCCACATGGGAATCACTATTCCAAATTTAGTAATGATTTCCACATCTGAAGCTTTGAGGAAAAAGCTTTTTCTAAGGGAAAGGGGATGTTGGGAACCCATGTCCTATCCTTCTCTTTACATTATTAGTGTATTAGTTGCTATAGATGCTTATGCTTTATAAGTCATCCCTTTAGCATATTTGAATTATCCCACATACATGGAAAGTAGTAGTTTCTAGAATAGATTTAGTATTTAAGTGTTGAGGCCCGACGAAGGTAGCCAAAAATATTATTTTAATTGAGCTTACTCAAAGGAGATTGCCCCCTCGAAGTGGCTTGTGATCTAAAGGTTATTTTGAGTTATTTTTTGAAGTTTATTTTTTATTGTTCAATTATTTTCAGTAGTTCATAAATATGTGTAGAAGGTTCCTCACATATTTCGGAACTAAATTACTAAGATTCAAAAATACCAAACAATTCATGCTGAGTATACCTCAAAGTCCTACTGTTGCCCTCAAGAAGCAAGCTTCTTTTGCAATATGGTATTTTCACAAATATTATTATAGGGGTTCATTCAACACACTACACAAAAATAAGCAAAATGCAAACTTAAGATGCAACCAAATCACAATTTGGCCTCATCTCTAGTGGATAACAAGAGAACATTCAATGTCCTCCATCCTCCATTACCTTCATCCCCCTATTTTATGTTGCTTACTCATAAAATTTTGAGGCTCAATAGTTTCCTCATTGAGTTTATTTTTATAACTTCTCCCCCCATAATGTAAAATAGTTTGAATGTCTGTGTCCACCGAAAATGCATCCATATACTAAATTTTTAATTTTTTTTAACACTTTTAACAACACAAAACAACTATACTTTTGATGGCACAACATAAAAACACAAAGATTAATAATTTTAATATGACTACTTCAATTTTGAAGAACCTCTACTAACTTATTGATATATATGACAACTTACAAGTGTTTATGAATAATTTTAGCTATGATTATAATTTTTATTGATAACATAACTAATAAATAAAATTAAATCTAATTTAAAGACATAACTTAGAGAAAATTAACAATATCTAAAAGCTATTTATTTATAGTTTAATAGACTATTATCAATAAACACCGAAAAAAATTAAACTAAACACTTTGAGATTTTTTACAATTAATAAAAGACAAACTAATTAAACAATGACTCATATAACAATAAACCCTATAAGAACTTAAATTTCACTATTGACTTAATAAAAACCTAAACACAACTAAACAAAAATAAAAAAGTAAACTCATACGAAATAACTAAATAACATAAAAATGGTGAGCAACATTGTTGCCTTTTCACTATGCACGCTTAAGATTGACGCTCTAAAAATTGATTTTATTTGCTCCTTGTAATCCATTATCATACTATTAAAGATAGAAGGGTTGATTTTGTATAGATCTTAAGTTTATGATACAAAACAAAAACTAGTCTCCAAAAATTAAAATAAATATGGTAAAATGACTCATAAATTTGGGGCAGTAATATAGGCTATGGCATTGCCCCTTGACTAGTCTGATATTTTCATGATTTTCACAGTCTTGAATGAATATGCTCTGATACCATTGTAGATATTTGGAGGATATTATAGAGAATTTGAACTAATACAAATAAAGGTAGAGTCGAATACACATAGTGAACACACATTGTATTATATTCAGACGTAGAGTTACAAATATATAAGTAAGCATCTCTTATAATTAAAGAGGCTTCAATCCCAATAATCACTCAATAGTTATTCTAACACAAAGCTATAATCTCTTGATCATAACAACTAGCTTATATACGTGAGTTTGTTTTAACTCAACACACAATTTCATGAATATAATATTAGCCAATATTTTAACTCATTAATAATCATGTGAGTGCTAATATTCCTAATATGGGTAATAAGGTGTAGACCATATGTGTTTAATATGAAATTTTGCACAAAGGGTTTTTACATC